>OY757272.1:10833401-10921401 GCA_963584085.1 Pyrausta aurata | reverse complement strand
CCTATAATTACTAAGAATGCGTATTTGCAAATATTAAATTTCTGTTGAAAATGTTTGTATTGATTATTGTAAGAAACATAACCAGGAAAATAATATTTCACTTCAAAGTACACCGAACCGATATAAATTTTATGTAACATCTGAAAGTACCTGTCACACCAAATCTGTGGTTTATCTTTGATTGTTTCTATGCACAAAAATACTACCTCCTAAATCAAATCTGAGACTACTGTAATAACTTACACATTAACAGAACATATACAAAAATAGCTATTTAAAAAACTTACAGCAAGCGAAAATTTCGCTATCAGCTTCCCAAATGCAAGTGCAGGCATATTTTTGATTAACACCATAATAAGTATTCTTCTCCGTAATAATCACAAAACGTCTGTTTCAACACAATGTTAAAAATATCACTGATATTGTCGAAGGCCTTTGCTTTGAATGTTAAATAAAAAACAAACAAAAGTCAGAAAAAAGAGTTCGGAATTTAAATTAGACAATTGATTTATCTTTCTGAAAACGCGCGCGTTTCGTGCGAGTGCTAGTATTGTACTGATGGCGGTGGCTGGCTGCGAGTGGGTGGTTCCTAATTGCCTATTGTTATCAATTATCACTAGCATTATCAGCGATCCGCGCTATCACTTCTACACCACGGGAATACACCGTGGGCGCCTATTTCAATAAACTCACACCCACGACTATTTAGTATTTATAGGACCGCCACTTTTATAATTATAGAATTCTGTCGAACATAAAAATTTGAGAAGCGAACTAAACTAATGTAACTGCAAATGACGTCACAAAAGAACTGAACACACAATACATAGTTAGTTATTTCTGTCTTTTGCAAGTGACCTTTTAAAGGTGAAAAAAGTAAGTTTTTAAACCCCATGTAAAAGAACTAAAACGTACACTTTACACAGTAATTAATGTCATTTTCGTATAACCTGTAAGAGGTGAAGTCTTTAACTTTTAAAACTTATGTATTGCTACCAGATTTATAATTAAAAAAAAATAACATTCATGCAGATTCAAAGTAAATAAAGAGAATAGCTCAGTAGAAAAGCACTAACATTAAACTCTTACTAACTGTATTGCCGTATTTCGTTCGTTAATTTTCATTTCAAGAAATAGATTCCCTTATTTTCTTAATTAGTACAGTATTTAGTTAGTAAAATTGTACTAGCATTATTTATTTTACCTTGATATAAGTATCCACACACGGCCTTTATCAGCAGTAAATAATTTATTGATGCAATTAACATATTACTACTCGTAAATTGATGTTAAACAATTAATTCGGTATGTAAACGCAATTCACTTCTTATACTAGGACCAGTGTACAGCTACTCGGTTTAATCAATTGGTTGTATTATCGTCACGTACATGATTTACTTAATTGTCAATTAATTCATTGGATTGTTTGATATATAAAATCAGTCAAAAATGATGATGCGACATTCTTCTTTGCAACGTATCTATAACTTTGTATCATCGACGCTGTCTCTACATCCTAATGGATAACTTTAATAAATATTGTATTTATAGTGGCTGCTCAGAGCATGCCATTTTGAAGTTTTAAATTTTGTAATTCAATGTATGGGAGGAATTTCAAACTTGCCGATTTTGTATATTTTTCAATAAGTCAAAAAACATTCTCTGAGCCGCTAAATTATGGTTTTTCTTAATTAATATTAAAAAAGTGTTTTGGTTTGCTCTTCAATACGATTATCAAGCAAGAAGAGGCAGCTTTTATTTACCGACAAAATAACAATTCCACCTCTACCATCACTGTTCGCGATAGAAGGCAGTATTCCTCCACAGCCAGTGCATGTCAGATAAATCACGGCAAACAACTATAAATAGAAAGTAAAAATAGAATGCCAGATAAAGAGAGATAAAAAGGAAGATCTCATTTCTATATTTACTGCGGAGACAGACACGGAAGGATAGTTATAAATAAAACATATATGTCATATTGCGGATGAGTTAGAAAACATTTTACCCAAGTTTACAGATTGCATTTTTATAATACATTGGTGACTGCTAGCAGACTTTTGAAATACGATAGCTATGGTAAGCAAAGCACGATTTAATACGATAATTTATCATTGAAAATTCTCTTAAAATTATTTCCAAAAAGATATGTAGAGAAGGCAAGATCGAGCGTCTTTATTTTTTACACACAAATGTGGACAGGCTGCTACTGGGTGAGCTCGCTTCATCGTCGTCTTTGTCTAAGTCCCGTCTGGTCTAGTCTAGTCTTAAGACAAGAGCAAACCCATTTCATATAAAATAAAAACAAATCACTGGCATTTTTGCATTTTCTTAAGCTAAATAAAGTGCGAAATATTAAGGTTACATATAAGTTTTGGTTATTGCAAAAAACCTTTATTAGGCTACTGAAAAACCTTAGTTCAGTCACAATATGTATATGTTCTATGATGATGATAAGCGTATATTTTTAGATTGACTTTTTACGCATCATTTCCTCTAGCAATCGTTCATTTTTATCTTTCACGCTTGATGTAGAAATCAGTGTTGGCGCATTTTTGTAATGCTGCAGTAAGAGCTAATACGCAACGGCAGTGGGTGCCTTAATTTAAGTTAATTTTTGAAAATGATTTAATGTAGATACTATTTTTTTTTTGTGTTTATGTTTTTTTTTGTGTGCGTCAAATAAATAATTATTCTATTCTAATTACACAAGAAATTACTTTTTAGGGCCAGTTTGTGCTATTTACTAGAGCTAAGTAAGGAGATAAAAATACATATTCACTTTCATGATTTCTCAGGTTCGTATACATGGGCATCTTTACCTATGCTACCTAATCTAGTAGGATTAGAATCTATCTTCAATGACCTCTTAGGCTATATGTGCACTAGACAGGCTGTTTAGAGCAAATTTTTTAAGCCACTAAGTTGAGCCCAAATGGAGTATCTTTCACGCCATTACCATGGTAATTGCCGTGTTTGTGCATACTTTGTCATTTTAGAAAATGTGACTCAAAATGTCCTGAACATCGTGTCTAGTATAAAACACATATAAGTCTATGTCTATCTTAGTGTAGCATCATAATCAGAAACTTCGGGATTTTAGTTAGAGCCTTTGTATCCCATCCATGCTATCTACAAAATAATATTTGATAATAAACGTTGAGTACATCAATAAAGTGTTTGCGACAACATTGCGACTAGAGCAGATTATAAAGTCAAAAGTTTGACACGTTGTTTTTTAAAGATATAAGTAGTACAAGGAGAAAAAGCAGATCAAATCAAAAACAAAAATTGGTTCTAACAAGTAAACAGGTGGATTGAGCAAATCCTTTTTCGCTGACGCTGGTGATAATACGATAAGTAATCTCACCGTGAAACGAGTTTTTCATCTAGTTCCAGTAGATATATAAAAAACCTATTTCAGACGAACTGACAGTTATCCGCTTATTGCTATTTTCGTCACTGATAAGCTAATCTGTCACGAGGTGTGACGAATTTCATTTTCTATATAATAATATATTAATAATGTAGATACTTTTTTCTCTATTTCGTCTATCTATATACGAATAAAATATCTGTAATAAATAATATGTCATGTTTGTATTTTTTTTTCAACTAGAATAAATAAAGTGAATAATTTAATGGCATACCTACCTAAACATAAAAACAATGTCTGCGATGTCAATATACTTATTGAGTTTAAATATTATGTCACGACATGACCATGTCTTGTATATTTCTAGATGAATTTAGTGACATACGAATATTATGTTTAACACAGCAGGCTTACTCATTTACCAAGACATTGTGTCTGTTACCTACGTTTTTTTAAAAGTTTTAGGTATTAGAGGTGTTTAGTTGAAACAATTTGAATACATTTATGGAGATTTTCTATTATATCGTAATTTTTTTAATGCTTCAGAAATCTAGTGATTGATAACCAGAATCAGCCTCTTATAACAATCTTAACTTTAATCCAAACTACTTGTACAGGTTTAATTTATTATTTTATAGCATGTAAATGCAGCGTTACGTAAAACAACTGAGCATGATCTTGCTCGCAATAAACTTGCACAGCGCTTTCTTTTTGTTTCGCTTATGTAACTGCAATTCGGCCTCCAAGTAAGACAAAACAAAACCAGCCAGTATTTAAAACAAAAAAAGGAAGTGCGATTTGAAGAATAAAATCAAAAGTTACCTGCCAGTATATCTTTTAAATAAGCAGAAAAAAAAAGATAATTTAAAGCTTTCAATAAGAAACAAAAGAAAAGCAACTAACCTTGATCGAATATTCAATTGGACGGCCAAAACTAGTACTCTTATCGATCTTGTTAAACTTTCACCGACACACAGCTCTTATCACGGCGTGCTAAGGCACAGATTAAGCACTAAATTCGAGTGGAGACAGCCATAGGTGACGAGGTTCGCCTCTGAACTGGCCCCGCGAGCGCCTATGGTGATTCCCACCGACACAATAAACTGACAGACGAACAATTAGACACAAATAGTTTTAATTACCGACGGAAAAACTGTGGCAAAAGCAAATAAAAACTTAATAAGGCTGAGTCTGCGACATGCGAGTTTGACTATCCGGTTGTGATTGGATTTGGAATAGGAAAAAGAGTTGCTAATTATGTACTCAACGTTGACTCAGATGGCACTATGTAATGTTTTGCCTATATGAATGACGTTATTAGCGAATATTAAATTGAAGCATCATTTGACACAGTTAAAAGAGTACCTAATATTTTTCAAGTAGGTGCTTGTTGAATAACTAGACTTGAGTCTTACATTTAAACTGGCACATCATTTGTAGTTATAAGAATTGATAAGTCAAAGTAGATTGGCAGGTATTAAGAAGTGACAGACATTTTGGCAAAAGAGTTGGGGGGGACAATTACCAGCAAGATTCCAAGACGACATTATAAAGTAGCAGGTTCGCTTTCAAGATCGCAAGATCACTTCATAATGGTACAGGCTTAAGTTACATTATGACGTAGATGCTCTATAATTGCCTGATTAGAAGATTATAAATCAATTATTTACACCATGTTTTGGTCAAAGCAAAGACGATCTACTATCTTCTCATAAAAAAGTCGTTTTAGTTACACCATTCATAACTAGCGAACGGGTGGACCGATTTTCATGATTTTTACTTTGGTGGATTCTTCACCGCCCCGGATAGGGCGATAACCCTTAAAATTAGGAAGCCAGAGGCGAAACAGAGTTCGCCGTGACCGCTAGTTTTCCCATACACTTGGCACCACAACCTTCCACCGTGTCTTGTCACAGGTGTTCGCGAAACTTGCGCACGCGTCTACATGTATTAGACCACTTGGACAAACACGACACAATACTGCTATTAGACCCAGACTGGTAAATAGGCACCCGCGTCATACGACACATGTTTATACTAGTAGGTGCCCCTGTTACTATACAGAAAGAAAGTATCTTTGTGCGACAATTGACATATTTTACGCCCTGGTTTGCTTGTTATATTTGGGCTTCAGCGCACACCAGTAAAGCAAAATATTAAGAATTGAATATCTGTATCTCTACCTCCACCCAGAACTCTAAATTGTCAGTAAACGAAGATCGAACCTTAAGGGCTGTTTTAGGCTTTATAACGTCGCAACTAGATTGAAATTCAGTTGACAACAAAAACGAATAAACTGTGTATGAACCATTTCGACACCAAAAGACTGACTATACCAGCGACAAATAGAACATCAAATAAGTTATTTTTTCAGGAAATCTAAAAATTTCATATTCCTAACGGAAGGAACATTAGCTTTTTGAAGTAAACAGAACGTTAGCTTTCATTAGCAAACACATTTGGTAGTAAGACATTCAAATGCTCGTACTGGAAATAGTTGCACAGGTGTTCGAGGCATTTTCCACAAAAGGCATGTTTTTCCTTTGCACCATAGCTTTGCATCGCATTATGCACCATCACACAATGCGGTCTTGCATGCGTCAGTCAATAAAGCTAGGGGCACACCGAGAAAATCAATATTGCCGTCTGAAATTGTTGCGATTGCCTAACGAAGACTTAATACAATACTATTCGAACTCAACCAATTATGATAAAGTAAGAAGAAACTGTAGCAGTTACAGGAGATTTTATAGAGCGAGCTTATTAAGAAAATTTCTTAGCGTATGCGTGTTTTTGTATTCATGTTAGTGCACAATTGTACACAACGACTTTAATTTGAGATTGCAGTGGACATGAATACAAAACGTATACCAAACTATACCAATAATGGGGAGGATTGAAGTAACAACCATTGTATTCATGGAAACAAAGACATTTCTCCACCGATACTGTTCCTGCAAGTAAGATCCGTTAGACAGATCGGCGTATGTAAGCCGTTAGGTTCGGAAAATCACAAGAAAACGGAACGTGTGATTACATGCGCAATAAAATCGCGCATCCCTAATGGCGTAGGCACAGGCAACACCGCAAGCAACCGTTGTCCGTACCGTAAGGTTACCGGCACAGATATTTGTGAAATAGATGACACTGTGGATCAGCAAGCTCAGGTGGCAATGGGCAGAGCACAGAGTACGTAGAATTTTTGGCGTTCCGGATTGGAGACTTAAAAAGTTCACCGGTAAGATGGAAAAAACTACCTTGTAAAGATCGCAGGATCACACTGGCTGCAGACCGCTTGCAACAAGTCGTAAAGGAATTCTATGGAGGAGGGTTATGTTCAGCAGACGATATCTTTCGACTGCTGATGTACAAGTACACGTGTAAAACTCTATGAATTGAACACTTAAAACCAGGTATATCTTTGCAAGTGTCGCTCGGTTGGCGACCATTTAAAAGCTAGAGTGACTAGTGTCATCTACATGCATTTATGTCTGTAGTTACAATCACGGTTCAATGATGCCATTCGAAAAAAGAACTCTCCCATGTTCGTCGTTATTTAGATACGATTACCAGTACTGATGGGTTCCACGGTACGTTTCTTGGGAACGTTTTACGCAAAGATATATTTTGCATTCTGCCGTGTTATTGTATCAATATGAAATGTGTTCGGTTGTCTTTCTGGAGCAAAATCATCACAGAAAAGATCTCATTGATAATTAAAAGAGAAGTAGGTTCTGTATAATTCTATTTCTTTTTGAAGCAAAGATTAAGCCTACGGCAAAAATTAATTCAATAGATTTAAGATGAAATTAACCATTCGTTTTAACACGGCAATAAGAGCTATTTTCGCAGCTGTTTAAAGTATTCAATAATAAATGTTGTGTTTATAAAATATTACGCGTTTCACCAAATGAAAAGAAATGTTGTCGCGATTTTTTTTTTCAAACGTTCAATATTTATTTTCACAACAATATTCCGCAAACATATTTGAACAGGTTTGACTACTGCATATATAATATGTTTATGTTATTATAAACAAAGAAATGTGTAAGTACTCAAATCAATTTCTATTGTCTATCAAAAACAACTATTTTAATAGACTGCTCCGTGTATAATATCATATTATATTATTAATATACAATGTTCTGTTACCACAAAAATCAGTAAAACTATGCAACAATCAAACAGAAAATGTAGTCAATATTCAAAAACCCACATTGTTTTAACTTGTCACACAAAGCAAAGCATAAAATCATCGCGGAGACTGCATAATCCTTGAGTCAGCGAACGCCAAAATTGGTTAGGAACAAATATCTTAGATCATTGACTGAGTCGCGTGGTCTGCCCTGCGTAAGCGGCGAATGCTTATTGCTCAGCTGTTTTATTTTTCTATAGAAATTAGTACATCTCACATTAGTTCGTACACAATTTAAGTAAAATTAATTTATTTTCTCACGTAAGCTGCCACGATATAAAAGAAACATTGCAAAAAACAAACAGATCATTTTATTTAGACAGCTCACTTATTAAATATAATAGGTATTTTCTAATAGAAAGATAAGCCACAGTCAAAATTCGTTGAATCAGTTTTCAAACAATCGCCGATATTTATGATACGAAATGAGGTTTCATCGAAAGAGCATTGTAAACGAAGTGACTCGACACAAAGGAGATAAACCAAAAATCGCGAATCTAAAGCCCAGTTTTACTATAGCAAATAAACAATGAAATGTTTTATCTGTGCGGTAATTAAATAATGAAAACAAAACAGACCACGCCTCCGACACACCCACACCTAATAACGATGAATATAAAGTAGTTATTCCTATGTAGGTAAGGAATCAGCCATTTTAAATAAATTGTTATAAACTTAATGGTCACTTACATTAAACTACAATGCACCTTATTCATTTCAGATAATTCAGCACTCTTACAATAAATACATCGTCAAATAGCATGATCACAAAATCACGTTTAAATGGTACAGATGTTAGTAAATCATAATAATGGTACTTCTTATCAAACTCCCTAAAGAATGATATTCTCCAGGATGATATTCATTGCCAATGTAGACCTACTTAAAAATATTCATTTCAATCAAGACTATACATCGGATTTTCTTAAATTTTTGTCGTAAGGTATTTTACTCAGGGCAGGGAAAAAACACTGAAAATAAACAACCAAACAGTACGCTTTGTTAGCAAACTAAAAACAATAAAAAGTATGCACTTTGGTAAACACGATGACATTAGCCTGATATTGCAGAAGCAGAAAGTTGTGGTGACGTCCACAACTAAGGGAATGAGACATGTATCACATTATTAGAATTATAGAAACAACATGATTTAACCAACATAAAGTCATCTGACACAATAATGAAGTTCTCTGAATCGCGCCACGTTGACTCATAGTGTTCAAAAATGACTCGGATTTATTATTTTCGACATTTCAATACCTCATCAAAGTTACCCAACTAAATAAGTAAGTATCATTGCTATTTGTGTTAATCTCAGGTTTTAACAGTCGAACATATTAACGTTATCAGAAGGACAAAGGATTCAAGACACAAGGAAAATCAACACATTTTCATAAATAATGGAATTAATAAATATTAAGTTTAAGTACTGAACACTAGCAAACCAAACGATTATGACGACGACGACTATTATGAGGTTACAACTAGGTAGAATCAGACAGTTTAATCAACGAAATCCGTATATCTATACTAATATTATAAAGCTGAAGAGTTTGTTTGTTTGTTTGTTTGTTTGTTTGAACGCGCTAATCTCCGAAACTACTGGTTCGATTTGAATAATTCTTTTTGTGTTGGATAGTCCAGTTATCGAGGAAGGCTATAGGCTATATAACATCACGCTACGACCAATAGGAGCAAAGATATGGTGGTAAATGTGTAAAAAACGGGAGAAAAAAGTCACTATTCCACGCGGACGAAGTCGCTGGCAAAAGCTAGTAAGCAAATAAAGCTGAATAACATTTTTATCTAAACCTCTTTCGTACTACGAGTGTCGGATACTGGTAATCCCACAATTGAAAAGTCTACCTTTCAGTATCGGGGCCAATATCTTTACAAGGTTTTTATGTTTACACGTCATTAAAAGAAGTATTGATAACGTTGTAGATGTAGCACAAATTGTTAAACCTTTCAGAGAAATAGCCTTGCAGTTTGTTTTTGTTTTTTATTCTGAATTTAAACCCAGCTCCGATAAATGTCTGGCCTTCGTGGTAAAGTCGATATTCAAATGGCTATGCCGGCAGTCCGAGACAATAATAGAAAAAAAAACCTTTGGCGCCAAATACAAAAAGATATATGCTCTGTTCTCATAAATCATGATAAGAAAGAACAACATCCATTCAAATAAAGTTTTACTGACGCTGAAAGATAGCTACAAGGAAACTAATTACCTTAATTATTCGTTATCATCTCCATGTTTGGTGAAGTGCAATAATGTTAACGGCCTATCATCTCCATGTTTGGAGCTGAGCAATAACGTTTATGATCTTTTTATCAATGTAAACATGATTCCAGATGTGTGTTTGTGTGTCCGCCTTATTCCAAAAGACAATTGAGAACAATAAATGCCGAATTTGCAGTCGTAAACCGACTATCCGATGAATTCTGCGGTCATTAGCGATTAGATTGTACGATTTACAAATGGAGACAAGTCAAATAAAGTTGAAATCTTTACAACATCATGTCAGTACCTACTAACATAAACTCGAAACAAATGTAAGCAAAGAAACACAAATAGAAACAAATAATATTTCTCTCGAAACAATTCAAATTGTATTTCAATTAGAGCATTATCAATAAAGCACATAGCCGATGAAGGATAATATTAAATACGAAAACTAAGATAACAAATTAACCACCAACAGATAGAAAAGATCCAAATTTTAAACATTCGTACAATACACACCTGTTTGTTCAAAACATGAAGCCTTTGAGGATATAACTCCTGCAGACGTTGGTATAAATGTGCGGCGCTGGTAGCCAGCCGAGCCATGGCCTATGCACAATGTTCCACAATATTTTACACTACACTATAATCCTTCAAATCCCCTATGACGTCCTTATCTTATGCAAGTGCACTACTCTCTAACGGATTCACTTCATATTTACAATTGCAATGTCCACATTAAAAAAATTAAATTGTACAATAAATTCCATAACGGTCATTAAATTAAACTTCACAATTTTCGAAAGTAATTAAACCGTAAATTGCATTTGTGATTAGTTTTACTAATGGTTCGCCGGCTTTGCGTTTGCGATTCGACTTCGGACCGGTACTGACCATGCGTGCAATATGGACGCAAATTGACCACAGACTGGCTCGCTCAGCTTAGCCTCTATGGACTCGAATCGCTATGAATGACACCACGGACGCAAATACCAACACAATACAGTCGGTACAAGACAATCTAAGTCTTATGAAAACGGAATAAGATTCGCAATAGGTGTAAATGTATGAGAGGTTGATAAGCGGCAACGGTATTTAGCTGTAAGGGACACTTGAATTGAAATAGATGTTTTGAATTTGTTCAGGAGCAGCTCTGATGATAACGACCTCCCAGAAGGAGATACAACAGTGACAGTTTTACAAGACACCCAGAAACAATTACTGCTTGGCAATGTTACTTGTTAGATAAAAATGTCGAGTCATCTGTGCGATACACAAATATGTAGATACATCATTGAAATCATAACAAGTATGTAGAAATATTATTAACACTGATAAAAAATATTTTGACATAAGATACAGATTATGCTATCGCAAACTCACACAAAAAATAGATCGGCCGGATTTAAAATTTTTTAAATGCAAAGAAAAAGACGGAAATCTCAATGAGCACGAAACACATTGACACACAAGCAATGACCGAAACTAAATTGGTGGCAAGACAATCGTTTTATGGTAATTCTTAATAACCGCATCGTCAACTTTTAGAATGGATAACATATTTCTAAATAAAGTCTTCGTGCAACAAGTTAAGTGACCTCGATGGAAAATTGAAAACGTGATCGCTTTCTTTCCTGTAACCTATTTAGACAAGGTTCCATGGACAGTACTCAAAATGGTTAAGTAGAACTGTTTGTACTTCATTAGCATTGTAAGTAGCTACTTAATTTTAATATTAATTGTTTGAATTTTTAATAAGGAGTCACCACGCACGATCTCCGACAGTTGACGCAATACGAATATTTTAATTTGCGACTTTTTCGATTCATAGTACAGTCCGCCAGCACAACAGGTTACCCCCTTTTGTAGCAAACTAGCCCTTATTATAACTGCATAAGATACCGCAGTACCTTGACGTGCTGTTGTCCGTACATACCATATAGCTAAATAGAGCTGTTTGTTATTAGTTTTTTACAGCGTAAACTTAAATGTGACTGTAGAGTTTGTCTAATCTGTGTCAAAATGTAGTCATCACTTACGTCTTTTATGCTGGACATACGCACATTATACACCGACTCCAAAGGAATTCGATTCTCCTAAATAGAAGAAGACAAATGCGTTACTTTAAGCTTTTCTAGTCAGTTTTTAAAAGCGGTGACACTAATGGAAAACTGTACTGTACGCTGAAAATAGTTAAAACCCCAGATAACTGGGAGTAAGCAAAGACAATGATGGATTCTGGAAACGTATTCTTTGCCAACCGTACGTTCCAAAACAAATTACCCGGGATAGAGCAAACACCATGTTTAGGTACGTTTGGAAAATTCTGCGCGTCCACTTACGAATTAGAGCGTCCATGTGAATCACATTAACGCGGCGGGTCACGACTGTTCTGAGCCTCCGTTTAACACTTGTGACTTGTTTGCTTATCATATCGATTCTTCTGATGATGGAGATACGGCCGGTTTCACCCGGTTTTTGAAATGCTCAAATCAGACTGAAAATTCTGAAGTTACTAGTCAGAGTTTTTACAAGCTCTTTTTTACTTCAAATGTGGTCTCTTCGGCGTTTAAAATGGGTTTCAATTGGACGCAAAGAATTCTGAAGACACTCAGTCTTCTTTGCGTCCAGAATTTTCACCACAGTGTCACAACTGGAGAATAAACATGTTGTTTTGTACGCACTAACTTATCTTCCAAAGTATAGTCTGCTAGTTGGATCATTTTTTCTTACATCTTGCTAGCAGATTATAATCTAGCAAATAGATCATGATAACAATCGTATAATAGCCCATCCATCATTTCTTCACTACCACGGAAATAGTTATTGGCATGGGTATTTTTGTTATAATGTCACAGAAAGTTGATAGCGGTTAAGTACATTCGAAATTGTTTTGTATTGTAAAATAAAATTGTAACATTGTAGACGTTTTGGTTTCCTATACAAATAAACACGTTAATGATTTTTAGGTTAGGTACTTAATTAATGATAATACCTGTTATATTTGGATGTAGATGTGATAGTGATGATATGCCAATAAATGATGTCCAACAGTTTTATTTAAGAAAGGAATGCGTAATATTGCAATCCAAGCGAAAAATAAGCAAAAAAAAATACACGAGTAAATATTTGATATTAAAGTTGACACCGTTCATACATAACTAATCCAATGGCTGCATGCATATTATGCGGACTAAACGCAGTCCCTCTATGAAAATGTTTGTGGTATGTGTAAAATTAGAAACAGCATTTACTTTTGTTCTATCTGCTTCAAGTCGTACGGAGTAACAGTACATTCTTAAGAACCAAAATAGATAAGTAAATGTTAGTTTTTAAAATGCTTGTGACTTTAATAAAAAAAGGGCCACGTGTTATTTATATTTCTTGCAAATACAATGTCGTGCGTCAACAAAGATCGCAACCTTTCTCCGTTTTTCCCATAAGTTCTAGTTTGAAAATGTAACTAACTTATTATTAACATAGATATCTTAAAAACACGTGTCCGCTCACATGTGTCGTTCACGTGGTTGTACACGACTATGCATTTTTTATAACATGTATTGTATGCAGTTTTTTTGGAAAAGGCAACGCCCGTGCCTCTTTCAATGTTCATGTTACTGTTGCTGTAGCAATTACCTCATCTCATGATATATTTTTTTCCAGCAGCTGGCATTTTTACAAGTTTAGCTGTTTCACAAATAATTTTCGAAGTTAAATGAAATCTTCTATATTGGCTTGAGTCTGAGTGTAGTGTTACCGCGCGCTGTTGTTTCTGTTTGCCGTAACGCTATTGCCTCTTACCGCGGGATCAGAGCTATTTATTTGATGTGTATTTATTTATCATCCCACTGTTGGGGAAAGTCTGTAAAATCAGTCAAAAGCAGTTTTATTTGCTAGTCGAATATTGTAAACAATCTTGACATTCCTTTTTTAAGAAAAGATTCATTTTAAAATGAGATAAACAGTAAAATTACAATTTACATAGCTAATTCATCATTGTACACTGAGATCTCTTTAAATCAAATATTTAATTAATTGTTAATCTTTTAAAAGTAATAAAAATATTGTTTAAAATATCCCGCTGAAAATCAGTCAGTCAATCATGCTTATCTGCTGCCACGACTTATACTTGAGCGGGGACCTTTTTGGCACACCTTGAGACTTTATGTTTTTTGTTTCATCTAATTTTGTTGTTGTTTTATTGATTTTGATATCTTTTGTTTTTATTATGTCCTTTCTATTTTTATAATAGAAAGTTGATGCATCTGTCTTATTACCTCTTGTGTGACAAATAAATAAATCATTCATTAATTCATTCCTTCAATATTTGACTAGCAAAGACTTTACCATTCTCCTCGTCCAATATTAGTATTTTTATTTATTTAAAAAGCTGTTATTTTGAAAACGTTTTCCTGCTGTCAATAAGTTCACAAGATGCTTAACCTTGTTCATTGTCGTCAGTTTTTCTTCCTAGATGTTAGCGACTGCGTCTCCGAAATGCCCCCGTTTGTCACGACGCGTAAGCGTGATTTTATTTGTGTTAAAAACGAAAAAACATCTTTTGTCTGTCTGGCAAAAGTAACTGGCTTAAAATTTTACAATATGAGAAATTAAATAAAAAGAGCCATGGGCGTGGCCTATGTTCAGTAGGACTTCTAGCGGCTGATGATGATTACGATGGTGTAAAAAATAAAATATTATTTTTGTAACTCTTTTCTCGCCATCCAACCTTAAAAAGTAGTGACATCGTAAATAAAAACAAAAGATGATAAACATAAAGAGTATAAATTAAATAAAAATCAATCCAAAAAGTACTTGTCTAAAATTAAAGTTTTCTTCAGAAACAATAGTTTTTCATAAACATTCTAGAATTCAGCTGTGTTTAGAGTTGAGGTTGGCAATTCTTCTTATCCTATTCGAACATCAAGCCAATTCGTATAACTTCTGAAAATGAACGGAGAAATATTATTTATTTCCTAGTTAATTGGTTTTCAAGCGTTAATCATGATTCTTGGAATTACCACATTCGTTTCATTCATTGATGTATTGTTTTCTCGATGCAATAATTCAAAGTTATTTAATTTTATGCAATGTTGTTTGCATTATTTTATTAACATTAGTCAGATATATGCTCACTTATCTATTTTAAGAAGTCCTTATGTTCCGGCTTCATAACTAATCTTGTATTGTCTGCAAAAATAATGGTATTTTCAACAAATGCCACTTTAAGTTACTGCATTCGTTTTAAAACAAAAGAACATCAGTTCAATGACGTTGGCTGCTTTTATCTATTTTGAAATCCGTTTTCGGAATACCGTGGTTTTTTATTCATGATGACACATTCAAAATTGCACTAAGTATTTAAACTCGATAGATAAATGTAAGCCTGTGGTTTGTAAGACTATTATTCCCAAATATTGTTATTGTTTGTAAGTAATAGTAATCTGATAGTAAATAAAAAATAAAAAAATCTTTACAGGTTTTGATAAAAAAAACTAAAAAGTTCTAACAAAAAGCATTGTAGGTACATTAATACAAGTAACAGCTTTAGTTAATTTATTTGAATATTTACAACATTTTTCAGTATACAATCAATTACCCGAAACACCAGATATTACTAATTTTAGAAATTACTGCAAATTAGGTACTATACAAAACAAAACACTGCATTAGAAATTGTAAAGTATAGTTTCCAATCTTGCTCCGACTATATCATATCATAAGCGAAGGTATTACAGATAATTGAAATCGTGACTTTGGCCACGTTTAGGTAGTATAGATTTGGAAATTGGAATTTGGCTGGATTCAGATCAATGGCGAGTAACAGTGGCTTTATACTCATACCTATTTTCACTTAAGTAGTAAATAAATTCTTAGACAACAATATATTAACAAGTCATCCGGGAATTCATTTAATTGTTATGGCACCTATATTTTCCTCATTTTCGTGACAAGTTAATGCCGTTGATTTAATTTTTAACACATATTTTAAATACAGGTGTTTTCCTAAGAATTTTCATATCTATCACTAGTAGTAATGAATATATAGTCATTCGAAATTTTATTTGCAAATTTGTATAACCTTAACTTACATAAGTAATAAACTTCTGGTTGCCACCCTGTATGTTTACTCATATTATTACTACATCTACATCATCATCCTTCAAAAGCCGCCTCGAGATGTGCAAATCGATTGGGCACATTCGATATTATTTATCGATCTAGAAATAGATCAAAATGGCGGATGGATTTGACGCGCGAAAAAGTTAGCGAACTCGAGGTCGAAAGTTATGTTACTTTTGAATACCTTTCTGACAAATTACATGAAGATAAAACTCTTTATATTATTATTGAAATAAATTTGTATCTTCTTTTTTCAAATTATTTTTGTATGTACTTTGCGTCGAATAAAGTATTTATTAGTTCATTCAAATGAATGGGTTATTCTTATCACCATAGACATAGACCACCTTAGACCTTACATATCTGTTTCCATTGATACCATCACGATTCTCATACAGTAATCTTGGAATAGAGAGTTCCCAAACAAATAATTAGGCATAGAAAAATTGATAGAAACCAAATAAACCCTCAACTAAAACAACCTACCTAAACGACACAAATGTGTGGTCCGTCCAGCCTGCACCAACTGATGTACTTACCTTTGATGATTTTGATTTTACGGCAGCTAGTGGTGACTGAGTTTGTTCCGGCGTTTCTTCTCAGCACTTGCCTAATTGTCTGTGTTCTGTCTCGAAGCGCTGGTAGGGCCCAAAAGATAAGGAGACATGTTTTGGCCCTTTTTGAGGCATTTTTTTTCACTGTATATTTGAAGTTCATAAGTGTCATTTCATGACCTAAATTAAAATAAAGATTTTGAATTTGAATTTGAACCCTTAGCCCTTGAATGAACTTAGTGTCATTCAAAACCTGTACGTACGTACAGTGTGTATAAGCAAAACCTAATACTTTACAAGCATGTCCGTCTAGACATAAAACACGTTTGCGTCAAGGATTTTTGGAAACTCACGTGAGAGCTTGTAAGTTACATTTGCGTAAAAAAACATCTAGCGTCGGTAGTAAATACACGTCAGCGAAGACTCATATAAATTTTGCTTTGAAAAATCGTATCTATTACAATCATGCAAGATCCAGTGTTTGGCAAACCTGTAATAATGAGAATCCTTTGAAACACCTTCAAACACTTTCTGTGATTGTCATTAGAACTGCTAGGTTGTACCTGGGAGGGTAGTAGTGTCATTGTCGTTTACCGCGACGACTTTACAATCTTGTAAGTATTGTACTACATTGCCTAAATCTTGAAGTATATATATTCCTCATAAAACTAACTAGTATAAATTCCTAAAGATATCTGGACCTTGTTAGTATCAATAAAAATTCAGATCCATTTTTTCAATCAAGAATTCAGAAAGATACATTTTAGAATTCAAAAACAACAGGAGAACTTGGATACCAGCAATATGGACCTTTAATTTCAAAAAATCGCAAAATAACTCCGCAACAACCGGTTGCTGAGGAAATCGATTTGAAGGTCTACGATCATACCTCATCAACCAGCTGTTAATGTTGATGATAATGGATTCTAAATAGATCCGGATCTAATCCAACAGGCTACTAAGAACCATCGACCACTTTCCAGCGAGTGGCCTACGTGACGACCAGCACCAGTGCGTTTCGAACCACCATATTTGTCGCAAACGACCCATTGTCATCTCTGACGTCAAAGCACCATAGATGCTGGCGGCTGCCAGCTTTTAGGTTAAGGACTCCACGGTTTTGGTTCATGAGTAAGGGCTAAGAATGTGGTTTTGGATACGTAGTGCTTGATTCAGGGTCTATTGTTAAAACTAAAATTGTTATTGTTACCACTTCACATGAGAATACCGCATTACAAGAACGATGGAAGATGCATTTCACGAAGAAATCTTTTTATAATTTGAACAGATAAGCATCAGGGTAATATCAAAGCAAATAAGTTCTCCTCATAAATATTTTGAGGGAATAACCCTATTTTACCGTTATTTAAGTTGTTTACAGTGAGCAAAGTTCAACTACATTAATAGGAAAACCGCTTGACAACGTGTAACAATAGATATACAATCTCTATCTGGAACTGACAGGCCAATAACACAATAGTGTGTTATTATAAATAGATACAAATTACCTCGAACACGAGATCCTACTCTTATCACTGGAAAAACTGTCGTTTTCGTGACAAATAACCATAATTTCATACTTCTCACGAGGACTGAATCGAGTAATGACAGAAAACTATTTAAATGAACGATGGGAAAAATTAAAGCAGCTATCAATTACTGATCTATTATGGGAGATAATAGAAAAGTAATTATAGAAGCAATCAGTCGAGCGTGCGATTTTCAGGATATAATCGTTTTAGTAAAGGAAGAGTGCTGTGTTTTAATGTTACTATGTATCTAATTGCAGATCATACATTCTTAGAATGGAAGAATATTTTTGTAACAAGAATAACCACTGGTATCTTTTAATAAAAGCTTGCAATCAATAACAAACAACATTCAAATTACCGATTTTGTCCATTAATGTGTACATGTGTGTAAGAAAGTAATGTAGTTTTCAAAACTCTGTTCGTAGTTTCTAGGACTCGTTACTAAAAAGATAAACCTTAACCTAAAATAGACTTCTATTACACCTCATTTGGTACCCATTTGAGCTGACTGAGTCACCGGCGCAACGAAGGAAACAGTTTACCCGAAGCAATTGTAAACAGGATTCGCGACGGGAAGAGGAAAGCATAAGTGAGTTGAGGAAACGAACTATTTAAGAAAGGAAGGCGAAAATTTTGCGAAGAGAGATATAAATTGGATTGAATGAATGTTTGCGATGCTGATTTGACAAGATATACAAAGTAACAAATGATTTCGTTGGCACCAAAGCAAATAGATAAGAAGAGGAGAGAAAAAAACATGTTTTTCAAGTAATGATACTCATAGCGTAGTTTAATATAAAGTTTCGATATTAATATATAAACTGCAGGATTCATTGCTAAAACATGTCTCATATTAATGAACTACTAAATTTAAATAGATGAGAGAGATATTAATACAAACATTGTTTTCACTTTATTCCACTATGTTTAGTAATGTACGGACAACATCACGTCAAGGTAAACACAACGGTATCTTATGCAGTTGTAATAAGGGCTAGTTTGCAACGAAAGTGGGTAACCTGATGTGCTGGCGCTGGCTGCTGTACTAATGGAAAAAAACCGGTTAAGTGCGTGTCGGACCCGCGCACTGAGGGTTCCGTGCCACCCTTAACTGAATTCAGGGTCTACTTACTTTCACTTAACGAAAACATCACAATATATTGCGACAACAAAAATAACTTTGTTTTTCATAGTGTTTGTATGAAAGACAAAGTTATATTTGCGGTTGATAAAAATGTGCAATATCTCAAAAACTACTGGTTCGATCTCCTTCAAACCAATTTTCGTTGCAAGTTTTTGTTGAGATCTACATCATATATTTTTTTCAAAATTTTCACTTTCCTAGTTCAAAAGTTAGAGGGGGGGGGACGCCCATTTTACCACTTTGGAAGCGTCTATATCTCAAACCTTACACTTTTAGAAAAAATGGTTTTAGAAACCTCAACATCATTTTGAAAGACCTATCCATGGACACCCCACACGCATAGGTTTGAGTAAAAAAAAATTTTAAAGTTTTAGTTTCATGTATGGGAGCCCCCCCTTAAATATTATTTTTTCTTACTTTTTGTATCTGAATCGGAAAGCGGTGAACAAAATACATTTACCTACCAAGTTTCAGCTATGTGATGCTTATAGTTTCAGAATAAAGTGGCTGTGACATACGGACGGACAGACAGACAGACAGACAGACAGACAGACAGACAGACTTGACGAAACTATAAGGGTTCCGTTTTTTGCCATTCGGCTACGGAACCCTAAAAATGGCATTGACAGACAATTGCGACTGCGTCTTGAGTTCGGTTATGTAACCATCATTACCATTACTGGAGAATATTTTAAATGCCATGCTTGTTTATCAAAGCACAGAAATAGTCTCATTGTAATATCTATTGGCTAGAACTAGCACCTAAATCATATATATTTACTATTATAAAGGCGAAAGTTTGTAAGATGGATGTATGGATGTATGGATGTATGGATGTATGGATGTTTGTTACTCTTTCACGTAAAAACTACTGAATGGATTTGAATGAAACTTTACCACAATATAGCTTATACATCAGAATAACAATTACAATTTTTGAGGTTTCTAATGTGAGGTCGTAAACGAACCTGAAGTCCACGCGAACGAAGTCGCGGGCAAAAGCTAGTTTACCATAGTTTCTAGTCAACATTTTAGTATCGTCTGTGCGGAAACTAAATTTAGCCTCTTCTGTTGTTGAGGATATGTTATTTGTGACACAATATCCTTTACAGTTTAAAAATACATAAGTGAAGTTAATTTTAAATAATCTATTGCCAAAAACTTCAATGAAAGATAGTAAGTAAGTAAAGATAGTATAGTAAGTATTGCCAAAATGTTTGCATTGCGCTAAATTAATATTAAATGAAAATAGATTGAATTGAAATATAATTTCATTGAATTCAACAAAAAAGTATGCTAGTTAAAAGTATGCCGCAAGCTTCCATGTGAAATAGAGACAAAAAAGTCCATATAGGCTTATGCCACTAAACCCAAAAAAATCCACTTTCACCCCAAAGCGTTTTAAAGGGAGGATTATAATTCACAATTTTGGGGTTATAGTGGAATGAATGTATGGATTGTAAATTTGGGAGAACAATGGGCTTTGGGTTCAAGTGGCATAAGCCTCCATATTATGTTCATAATATGTTTTTTTTAATCCTAGAAATATAGTGGGAGACTAGCGGCCCGCCAGCGACTTCGTACGCGTTTTAGTTTTACTCCGTTCCCATAGATCGTAGCGAAAATTTATAAGCTTAGCACTTAAAAATTTCCTGTGATTAGCGAATTCAAACAAACAAACAAAAACATCCAGTTTTAAAAAACATAGAAATGCGCACCTACAGATAAATGTTATATTTAATGTACACACAACACGTAGTCCGGTCTTTAATGGTCAAACTTACACGGGGATATTATCTTTTTATTTTACAACGAAATGGAAATACTTCCTATCGTCAATCGTATATTTCTTTCGGGTAAAAAAAAAGTCCATTCTACTCAGCGCTTACACAGCATGCCACACACAGCCTGTGGGAGAAGCAAATTCCCTCAAGTCTTCTCCCGCTACCTTAAGAGTTTGAACTTGAGCTTTGTTTATGGTTATAGCGAATACTCTACTTTCTTGAATTCAAATCGTGAATTCAAAGGGACAATTCTATGTAAAGATCTACGCCATCATCATCATCAACACCCAAAAGCCGTCCACTGCTAAACATAGGTCCCTCACGAAAAGAGCAGCGTACACAGCGTAGAATGTCCACCGACCATATGAACAAACGATCTGCAATCTACACTGGACACAGACCGCTTGATACCTACCCTTAAAACACAAAAAAAATATTATTTACTATTCTTAGGAATAAAATCTCTTCTCGAAAGCAACATCACTGATCATGCAATAACAAACATGTGTCAAAACATTCTGTCTCAGATATGTCAAATGATTGTCAAAAATGAAAAAAAAATATTTTGATCATAAGCACTAAAGAGTATTTATATCAACTTTGTAGCAAATCATCCCCAAAATAACTTTCTACCCCTTTTTAACCCCGTTACAAGATACATTTCAATAAAATTTGATACACATTTTTCGTTAATATTCATAAAGTATGTTTATGCAAAATTTGAAGTAGATTGGACCAAGGAATCACATTTTCCCATACAAACTTTGCACCCCTTTTCCAACCCCTTAGGGGTGAAATTTCAGAAAATCCGTTCTTATCGGATCCCTTCGTCATACAAAGAACACACCCTCCAAGTTTCAGGTCTCTACGATCAGCGGTTTAGGCTGTGCGTTGATCCGTCAGTCAGTCATTCAGGACAAAGCCTTTTATATGTATAGACTAGCGGCCCGCCAGCGACTTCGTACGCGTATAATAGTTTTACCCCGTTCCCATAGATCGTAGCGAAAATATTTCAAAGCCTATACACATTAAACTACTCATACTTCTATAGACTTCTCCGATAAATTAGCTATCTAACAATGTATCTAACATATTTTATAACAGTTCCTGTGATTAGCGCTTCAAACAAACAAACAAACATCCAGTTTTAAATATATACGTAAAAATGCGTAGAAATAAATGTTATAATCTATGAACACACAACACGTAGCTCGGTCTTTAATTTGGTCAAACTTACACGGGGATAATATCTTTTTATTTTACAACAAAATGGAAATACTTGCTACGCGTATCGTCAATCGAATATTTCTTTCAGGTGGTAATAAAAAGACCAAGCTATACCCTGTGCGCTTACACAGCATCATGCCACATACAGGCTGTGGGAGAAACGAACTCCCTCAAGTCTTCTCCCGCTACCTTAAGAGTTTAAACTTGAGCTTAGGTTATGGTCATAGCGAATACTCTACTTTCTTGAATTCAAATCGTGAATTCAAAGAGACAATTCTATGTAGGGATCTACCCCATCATCATCATCATCAACACCCAAAAGCCGTCCACGTAAACATAGACCACGAAAAGTTTGCAGAAAAGTTCCAGATTGGAAACCATTCGACCACAGGAGCAGCGTAGAATGTCCACCGACAATATGAACATACGATCTGCAATCTACACTGGACACAGACCGATTGATACCTACGCTGTTTAAACACAAAAAAATATTATTTACTATTCTAAGGAATAAAATCTCTTCTCGAGAGCAACATCAATAACAAATATGTGTCAAATATTCTGTCTTAGATATGTCAAATGACTGTCAAAAATAAAATAAAAAATATTTTAATCGTAAGTACTAAAGAGTATTGATATCAAATTCGAAGCAAATCACCCCCATAATAACTTTGCACCCCTTTTATCCCCCTTAGGAGATGAATTTCAATAAAATACAAAATAAGTATTCCGTCAATTTTGTAAAAGAATGTGTATGCAAAATTTGAAGTAGATTGGACCAAGGGATCTGGTTGTCCCATACAAACTTTGCACCCCTTTTTGACCCCCTTAGGGGTGGAATTTCTGAAAATCCTTTCTTATCGGATCCCTTCGTCATACAAAGAACACACCCTCCCAGTTTCAGGTCTCTACAATCAGCGGTTTAGGCTGTGCGTTGATCCATCAGTCAGTCAGTCAGTCAGTCAGTCAGTCAGTCAGTCAATCAATAAGTCAGTCGTTCAGGACAAAGCATTTTATTGGTATAGAAGAATAGTCAGAAAGTAGACCCCGTCACCAGGACAGTTGCTAGGAAGAAGAAGAATCTAACAGGGCCTAACGAGTCACGACACTTGCTTTACACATATTTTTTTGAGAAATTTATCTCTTCAAAAATCGTAGCTGTGCATGGAATATTCTAATAGAATACTTATGGAGGATAATTAGTAATGTTGAACATAAATCTTCTATTCGCAGCACATAGTGGCGCATGCGTCATTTTCAAAGCATGCTAATACTCGTAAATAAGGGAATGCGCAAACAATTAATCATACGTTTTAAGTGGACACATTTGTCTGCGAATGCAATGAATTAACGCCATAGAGTATGATGAAAACAAGTCATAGTCTGTTGAAAATGTACGAAAGTCTTAGAAGTTCCCAATTCCCAATTTATTAATTAGCGGTGTGCTAGTAAAGATAATGATATAAATTGCACTTGTAAAAAGACAACTGTGAAACTGTGACAGACGAGGAAATGAACCCCGTGTCTTACGCAATCCGGGCGTATGCCTGCCTATACCACTTGGCCACCGTCACACTAACAAGCCTGTTGAATTTTTGCAAGTGCTTTTTAACGCGTAGGCTGCGTGACATCATCAATGTTGCGAGATTGCACTTACAATATCCGACTCTATATCTATATCGTCTGTCACAGTTTCACAGTTGTCTTTTTACAAGTGCAATTTATATTATTAAGTTTGTATGGTGACAAAACACTATAAAAACAAAAATAAACTTAAGATAACGATTTTCTATTTGAACGGCTTGACTATTAATTCATCATATCAAAGTAATTGGACCTAAAATGAAGTCAATCCTTCTAACAAAGTTTCATGCTAGCCTTTATAATGTACTAAAAATTTAAAGAGGTATTACAGAGTTGTACGAGCCATCCTCAACCAGGAGGGCTCAGTAGTGGTAGAGGGTTATTCAAAACGCGTAAGAGATAAGTAAATAATAAAATAACAGACTCAAAAATAACCTTTGGTATATACTTTGGTTTGGTATCACAAAATATGTAGGTAGACAGGAATAATGTAATATTACTAGCTTTTGCCCGCGACTTCGTTCGCGTGGACTTCAGGTTCGTCCCGTCTAGTAGCGCAAAAAATGAGTTTTTTTTACGACCTCACATTAGAAACCTCAAAAATTGTAGCCTATATGTTATTCTGATGTATAAGCTATATTGTGGTAAAGTTTCATTCAAATCCATTCAGTAGTTTTTACGTGAAAGAGTAACAAACATCCATACATCCATACATACAAACTTACGCCTTTATAATAGTAGTAGGATAATAGATACGGGATTGCTACCATTACCTTTTTATTTATGAGGAGTGACTCCGTGATCATGGCGCTTGCAACTGTGCCGAAATATTGGAAGCTCATAAATAAGGTAGGTACTAAGGTACCATGTACATGGTAGCAATCCCGTATCTAACTATTCTAATGTTGGTGACCATGAAATTTTAAATTTTATTATGTGTGAGTGTTAAATAATGAGCCTGGCGTATTCTGTATTGTATTGTCATTCTCTTTCTCTTTCTTACCATAAATACCTAAGTAAGCGCCGATGAATATTACATAGTAAGTGCTACAGCGCTTACAGAAATAGCTAATTATAAAAAGTAATTATGCAGACGAATTCGCTGATCAATCGGTATGCTGTCAAGTGCGTGACGAGCCATAAGAGACAAGTAATGAGAAGAAATTAAGAAAACCAAGGGAATTTCGAGGAATGATTGGAATATCGTATGTAGCGTGATGTTGTCGCGACAATAGATTTCACTATTGAATGATTGTGTGTGAATTTATACTGATTCAATCACATTACTTACATTAACGGGACTATATAATAACAGAACATTAATTGGTACCAGTGAATAATGAGCGATTTATTTCAGTGACAAACGTGTGTTACAGAATTTACGAGTACCAAGTCAGTTTGCGACTTTGTAAGTTTATAACATTACCAGATAATACTTAAATACTAAAATTCTCAATATATCATCATAATTGAGGGTTACACAAAAACCACAAGTTAAAACCTTTGATCTCTCACTGAGAACATTCTCGATTGAATAGTCTGTCACTTAAATTGTCAAATATAATAAATTGCGGAAGACGAAAGATTAACATAAACACATTATTTTCTGTTACTACAAATCACGAACTAACAGCATGATTTTAAAGTCGTGAAAACAATGTCCCACATAATATTTTACTAAAAATCGTGTGTTTATTTTGAGTGACTTTCTATTGTTTAAAAAAGAGGTTACAGCTGTTATAGTATAGTTCAGTGGTTTATTATCACTACGCACGTACGAGTAGGTACACCTAATCGTACAGTCGAATGCGGTCAAGCCAGGAACATTTTGAGTGTCAAAAACAATCACTGCCAGTCAATAGTGAGAGCACAAAAAGATACGACATAAAATTCGTTTTTTAGTGGCCTATTTTCTAGAAACCATAAAAACAAAATAACATTACCATTATAATTATTTTCCTATTATCGACTTAGTAAATGACGCGCTAAAAACATCTCTTATCTATTGATTGAAGTTAAAAAAAGTAAAAAAAATATTTTTAAAATCATACTTTACAAATAAACAGTTGCAAATTGTTGCAGCTGACTGTACCATGCGCGTACGCATATCAAACGGCCCATGTGCGCCGGCGCTGCATTAGATCCGTCAACGGGCGTGCGCCATTAGCTGCATTTCTATATTTGCTTTGCTCATTCTGTCACACACAGGCAATAAAATTGGCAGTTGGAGAAGGAAATATGAGTTTATTATTTCCAATGTCAAACAAACATGCAAGCGACCAAAGAAGATGATGTTTCCGAGATGATTTGTTTGGCGACGATGATATTCTTTGATGATTAAAAAGGAGTTATTTCATTCCACATTATCAGGAACTATTATACTCAATTGTCGCTATACATTACATAGGGGTAGTTTTTGGTTATCACCAAGGTTGAATTGTTTCTAGACATTATAATTTTTAAGTATAGGGTCGAAAGATAATCTTTTTCCAGTTACCAGTTAGTAGTGACACTTTAAAAATGGATAAAATAAACTAGATTATGAAATAAGGGGACAAGTAAAACCACTCGTTTACAAAAATATACATATGTATCATATGCACGTCATTTGCAAAGGTAGGTTTCAGTAAGTGAGTACAAAAAAGCAAAACGAAACTAACACAGAATATTATTACCAGCATACAATGCAACCAAGGAAAGTTACCAGTACAAAAGGCAATGAACCACAACATGGCTCTTTACTAGCCCATAAGCAGAAACGCTAAACCTATGGGTTGCCTGGAAGAGATCTCTTTTAGGGATAAGCCCACCTTTGTTCACATTGTGACTTTTTGTATTTTCTGTACATCTTATAAGTGCAATAAAGAATATATTAGGTCAAGAAACCTCACTACTTTTCGCAAGCCCACGTCTGATTACCTCTAGCGAGAATAACGACAACACTATAATCATGATGGCTATTGTTCGCGGAATAAAAATATCTGATTACTATTAATTTCCTAGCATTGCGTTGAGAACACCTGAATGACGGATGTGGGAGCAATAAAAAGAAAAATAAAGGAGTTTGCATACGATTATTTATTGTAAGAGCCTTTTCATTGAGATGTGGTGGCATTGTGAATGAAACGGGTGTGTATTGTTTGCTTATGTAAGAAAAGGCTTTAATAAAACCGATCTCAATCAATCAATTCATTTATAAAAATAGCATACGACACAACTACTCTATCTGGCATTTTCATAACAATAGAATGACTATTGTATTGAGTATAATGAAATTATATTAAATGACTTTTAAACGGAATGTGAATCCAAATAAAATTATGGGCAGACGAAAGGCCTCTATCATTGCTAGTTCACACAAACCAGACAATACGAAAGTATTTTTTCTCATTCATAGTATCTATGAATTTATAGAGAAAAGAAAATACTAACTAGAACCTAGTAACTCTCTCTATCAGCATAACTACACAATTACACATTAAACAAAGATCCTAGTTAATAATTTCACTCAATGCCAGCCAGACGGTACAGACAATCATGATACACCAACCACTGTAAATAGACCCTCACGATAGAGGTAAATGTTAGGATGCGCGATGTGCTTTGACTAGTTCTGATAAATATAACAAGGGGTGGTCACCTGCCGTGACGGGGGCGGCAGGTGTGACCCCACCTGACTCAGCAGTAACGGAATTGAGGATATACTGCTCTATGAATTTTAAATTTTGAATCTGAAGTTTACAGGTGATGAAGAAAACACAGGGAATGAAGTAATTATTTGATACAGCTTCGATGAACCTTTTTACAATAAAATCATATTCTATTTATAAATTAGATCATAATTATCATCATAATCAGCCAGAGGACGTCCACCGCTGAACATAAGCCCAGTTTTTCACATCGGCCGATCAAAAGTAAGGACGTCCACCGACAAGATAGACGACTTGTCGGTGGACGTCCTTGAATAAATAATATAAATTGAATAAATAAAACTTTTTTTTTGGCAAGCACCTTTCATCAGGTCGAATGTTAAAAACCAAACGCGCAGTAAAGTCGGCACACAATGTTGATAATAAAGTTTATGGAACCGTAAACTTTATTATTAGCTGACGCACGTGATTGATCGTGTGTGCTAACAGTGGCTGCTGTGGCTAAATACATTGTAGTAAAAGGAAATTTTAAGATGAAAATTCTTAAGTCATTGTTCTTCTGTTTAAAAATTTTGGGCACATCACAATGTGTGGTCTACTTCACTATTTCATCCCAAGAATTAAGAGTATACCTGATAGTGGAACTTACAAATATTACTTAAGAAATTATGAAATCATCAAAAAGAGGAAAAAACTACATGTCATTTGTGACGTCTATCGACAAACCATAATAAATAACACTATGTTAATACCGCTAGTGTAAGTATCACGTCAAATGTAAAAGTGACTGCATATTTACGATTACCATACACGTCAAAGTAAAAGGACTTTGACCGAACAAGTTTTTAAAATCAAGGGACCCATGTCAATAAAAATTACAAGCAAAATTTTTCAGTAGCAATGGGTAAAAACAAGTTGTTTAGCTAAGATGCGTCAATACCAAGTGTAATTAGAATAACGATGCGGTAATCATAATCACAGATGAATGAACTTTCAAGGTAACACTTAATAATTTATATACTTACGTCAGACAATAGTAATATATCAAATTAGTAAATTAAATCTCACGTCAATAGTAAAGCACGCAGAAGCAATAAATAAAATTAAATATGTGCTTCTACTCAATCAAAGTCCAGACTGGAAACTAGTCGCAATCAGAAAATATAAGTCAGCTGACTTGGACGAGACTTGACGTCAGGACTCAGGTAATAATGAAGTCAAGAAGATAAGTAAGTTCAACAAAAATATGAAACTGGTCAACAATTGTCGGAGTATCTTACCTTACTAAGGGGAATACATATTTTTCAGTACAAATACCAAATATGCATCACATGACGCGGCAATGAGCTAACAGACACAAAATATCTAATACCAAAACTTCAATATTCTTTCTCTATATATTTCAATGAATAAAAAAACAAAGAAATAAGAACTCGTAGTAAACATAATCAGACATAAATCATGATTTAGTTAGATATTGGAGTAATCAAAGTTGGAAGCTTTAAACTGTAAATCAATCTTGGGACATGTGAGAACGACATTTCCGCCGGCAACTTTAGTCGCTAACGTAAATATCCTCGGCGATCTACTGAAATATACTGTGCCATTGAAATCGGTCGTATATTAAATTTCAAGGATCAGTAAGAAAATTAAACCTCTCCTGAAAAAAAGCACTGCTGCACTTTCATTTAGATATGAATCTAAATGAAAACTTCGACTCATGAAGTATTCGGTTCCAGAAATAAAATATTTACAGTAAATCTAGCCTAAACTGTTGCTCAAGTAAAGAAAAAAATTTGAACTTAGATTTATCGATAACTATTTCAGTACGTGTAGAGACGAACAAGAGCCTACGCATATACCGGTAAAATGTATTACAATTTCAAAAATCATTTATTACAATCTAACGAAAGATATAAACTACTCCCGTAGGAGGTCGGAACGTTAGTCATTTCAGTTTATAGTAAGAAAGCGGGCTTTCAAAACCATAAGATACATTTCTAATCTTCTCAAGCGCAACAAGAAATGAAATAAACAAAACAATGCGTGCATGAACACAAAGTAAAAGTGACAAAGTAGCAACTAAACGAAATAAGATCTCCACTAATACAAAGTTTGTAGAACGTAAATCATATTTACTACTAAATTATGCAAAACCAACTAAGTAACGGTCTGCGTGAGTCAGACAAATGCTTTCTACTGAATGAAAACCGGCCGGTACAACAAGCCTTATCAGTATGTCAATGGTTGGCTTTGAAGACGAGACAAATTCATTGATAAAATTAATTGTGTAAGTAAATGAAACGACATTGTGAGAGATGTAAATAAATAAGGAGTTGGAAGATAAAAGTCCAATTAAGGAATGTTGATGGCCCATTCATATGCCGGAAATTGTCTCGTTGAGCAATACTTTGACTAGCCGTAGAGCTACTACAAAGTGTGTCACAGATGACTGATAGAATCATAGTAACTATCCAACTCTGTAACTGACATCAACTGGAAACAAACCAAACAGTCATGATGATTCACAGCACAATGTCTGTTAGTAACTATAAGACATAGGACAAATGTATCATAAACATCTGTAAAAAAAATACATGTAGGTCGAAAATATCAGCTGCAACCTTAGAGGTCAGAGAATCGTCGTGCGATAACAAAGAAAAGCCGGTAACATTGTAATCAGCGAATCTGTGAATTTCAAAAAACGAACCGTTGTCTTCGCTTGCGGCTTGCGCGCGCGCAGCGACATGTACGCGCGGTCCATCGCCGCCACTGCACCCGCTGTCCCGCACAACATCACTGTCCACTGTCCACACTTTCCACTACACTTATCACTATACTATTTTCCAAAATGCATGTGTGTGCCGCGGCCGCGTGACGGGGACTGCGCGCGAGTGTGGCCACGCCCGCCCCCCTCCGCACTATTTTCGGAGCCCTCTACTCCCCCGGAATCGCCCTACGTGAATTACGCCATGCGTGTCACCGGCCCATGTATGGCACAGCCTAACCACCGACAACACTGGTCAACAATTCATCGATGCATGCTACCGATCGATTAAAACGTTATTTTATTACTGCGATCAAGTCTAAGTGCATCGTATGTATTCATCACTGAATAGATAAATAAGGTTAGAAATGCCCCGGTCAGTGCAGCAGAGGTGAGCTTGTTGTGAGCATATGAGCATGAGCAGTACTTCAGTCGCGTGACAAGAGCGTTGCAGTAAAATTCTGCAAGAACAGCGATTTTGTTGCACCAAGTATTTAAAAAATACTCATTGATGACTGTGCACGCACATTACTAACAAAATTGCTACCTTAGCACGCAATGTATCGCATCCAATTTGCTTGGTTCGATTGCGTACACAACGATAGGGATGTAGCTCACGGCATAGTAAAAATATCGATAAATGGTAATTTCCCTACTGATGTTTTAGGAGATTAAAACATGATTAATTAGTTAAAATAAATATTGTTTAGTATTTATTTATAACAAACAAGCGCCCTCCCGCGACTTCGTTCGCGCGTCTAAGTTTTACCGTTCCCATAAATCATAGATTTTTTATAAGCCCATACGCATTACTACGAGTACTTCTATAGTCTTCCCCTATAAATATGCTATCTAAAAATGTATCTGTCATATTTTATAACCAGACGAATAGTTTATGATATAAGCGCGTTCAAACAAACAAACAAAAACATCCAGCTTTTTAATTAGTATACTCATATATTATAGATAAATGTTATATATATTTTACGTCTTTTGACACAACACGTAGACCCATTATATGTTGCATGTCTTAGTTTTATTTTTTCTTGTTTGCTATTAATAAAAAAATGTTTTTTCAAACTTATACGGGGATATTATCTTTTTATTAAACAACAATATGGAAATACTTTCTACGCCTATTGTCAGTTATATGTAATTATTTCGGATGCTAGAAAGAGTAGGCTATTGCTATTGTGCCATGTAGATATGACTATTTCTAAGTATAAAATGATTACTATTGTTAATGATTAATATTGACCTTTGCACTTTAGTCAGGCATAATAAAAACTAGTGCAAGAACTCTGTTTATTTATATGTCAGAACAATACCTACCCTAATATCTACCCTATCATAATCAACAACACCTAAAGGCCGTTCCCATGAAATGTTTGCAGAAAAGTTTCACATTGAACACCCTTCGACAACAGACCATCAGAGCGTGGATGTCCACCGGCAATATGACCTTCTGAAGATTGCAGGATTGCATTGGACACAGTAGACCGCTTGCGACCGGTCGCTGTGGAAAACTGTGCTATATAACTATTCTGTTGAAACAAAAAAAAATGTTAATAAACTCTCTTCTTGAGAGCAACATCAAAAAAAAATCAAAAATCAAAAATCAAAAAGTATTTATTTCAGTCTATCACAAAATTACATGTTAGTGGTTGGGATCTACCTAGTAGGAGTATACGTCCTGTGTCAGGAGATCCCAAACATGTGTCAAAACATTGCGTTTTCGGACATGTCAAATTATTGTCAAAAATAAAATAAAAAATATGTTAATATTAATTTATTTTAATATTATTTAAATCAAATTATTAATGTTAAGCAATACGTAAAAGTATTAATTTTCTCTATTTCAAGTAAAGTATAACACTACATTTTTTTTTCTTATTGTTTTCTATCGGAAGGTAATTGTACAACCCTTTGATGCGATCAAATGTGCCGTAAAATTATCCAAATACTACTCAAAAACTTACATTTTATGTTTTTTTTTCAATTCATATTGCCAAAATACATTACACCGGTAATTAAAGTTATCGACTTATACTACATCACTAGTATTTTGACATTAAAGAATGATCGTAGCTGTACGATGTTTGTTGGTTCCACGGCTAGCAGCTCTGTGATTGGTAGTTGGTTTTGTGGAAAGTGTGATTGGTTTGTGATATTGATGCGTTGATTCATTGATTGGTGCTTTTAGCACTGCAGCAACAACGCCGTACCGCCCACCGGCGACACAGGTTCTCATACAAACGAACTGTCAGAACGTTTCTAACCTTATTTATCTATTCAGTGGTATTCATGATGCATTCCTGCGTGCCAATATGAGTATGCAATATGATTCAGGTAAGGTTTACTCGTAGATTATTGAAATTAAACAAAATATAACACTTCCGAAGCAGTGGAAATGTTTACATAGGTCGACAATGATAATGAAAAGTGTGAACGTAACACGGTGAACGCACGTAAATGTAAACAAACGGCTTTTTGTATGAAGTGAAACTTCTCATACGTTTGTCAGCGTAAACCCAATAGGCTGTGCCATTCACAAACTTACAGTAAAAAGTTTTTCAATCTCTACCATTTCCTGATCTTAAATGAATTCTTTTTAGCAACGTCTTAACAACAGTTCACTTAGGCACTCATGAGTGTCTAATTGAAATTCATCATCATACTTCCTTTTATTGTTACTTGGTAATTACCAATTGCAATTTGACACACGTACTCCGCATAAATTATTAATTGACGTCAATTTCAAACAATTCTTGTCTTGAGAATTAATTGATTCTTACACTTTTTTTTATATAGGCCTCATTATACAACCCTGTGGTACACCCAATAATATTTTATTATATTATTACACATAATATCTAAGGGCTGTGCAATGCAACGTTACCTATATGTGTGCTATGTTATTCAAGGTGGTTGTCTTATGGTTATGTATTATGGATGATAGCATTGGTAATAGTAATTTTGTCAAAAGCTTTTAAGCTAATCTAAATTCGTCGATAACATACAGAAAAAAATTGAAAATCAAGATCCTGTTAAAATTTGATCAGATTATAAAATGATCTCTCACAAAAAATATAATCTGTTAGTGTGACACAGTTCATCCATCAGTTTTCCGGCGACAGACGCTTGCTAATTAGGGCGCCGCTAATAAACTTTAATCGCCGGCAATTAATGTTTGCTCTCGAAATAGAGCCCCTACTAACGACACGCCATCAAAAATCGCGGTAATGTGCGAATTTAAAATTGAATATTTTTAATTGCCTACTCCTCATACCTTACTGGAGCTCCTAATTGCATAATGCAGATTATGTGCTTCGTCCATACACTGAGTAATATAACAAATGCTGGCTAGAAATCAGATATCGCTAAATTTGCGTAATGCTGTATGATACCTAAACCATCAGGTCAAAGGTTTTGCAAAGTTTCATTAACACTTATTATCAGGCATTTTTACTGAAATCAATAAAATTCAATATTTCAATGAAATCTTTGTGGAAAGTGTTAAAAGATCAGTGTTACGTAATACCCTCTGGACTAAGATTTCCCAGATGCCGTTATTTACAACACTTCCCCGGTGTGTTAGTAAACATCAGGAGCCGCGAACCGGACCCGAACTCAATATCCGGTGGTTGCGGTGCGCCCGCGCAGCGAGCCGACCGTTTATTGGTTACTGGTGCTCTGGGACGAAGCTTAGCGTTGCCGAACTATCGATAGTGAATTCGAAAATCACCTATAAGCAGCAAAACTATTGAAAGTATCGACGCTCAATATTATATGCACTATCTATAGTATCGATTCGCTCTGATATATCGATATTTTTCGCAACATAGGTCGCAATCCAGAAGATTATTATAAGGTAGCAATATGGCTAATGCTCAATTATCGATAGCGGACTATCGAACGTTACCGCTAACGAAGCCGATTTATAAGATAACTGGTATTGATCGAAAACCCTAGGTTTTTCTGAATTTCCGGATATAGCGATTCCTTTGACTAGCATGTTATGTTGGAAAGAACAACAGGGACGGTAAGATTAGAAAATGTGAACGCGTTATAGAGTAAGGCGAACGATGATAGATTATGCTCTAGATTTATTTTACGAGCTAGCGCAGTTACCAAGCAATAAGAGTTTGATAAATTGCGACACCTTAAGAACCGTAATATCCATACCATATTTTATGATTGCCATCAAGTGTAATTGAAATCAGCAGTACTTCATCACGTTGCGTTGGAGAAAACTTGTTTATTATAAAACTGGTGCAGACCTGTACCCTTACTCTGCAATACATTTCTTGTCGCTCACACTAGTATGGCCTTGCGAGGGAAAGAGATGGCGGTATTAAAATTTTTTGGCAAAGTCTGAAGAGTACGGCCCCTGATGACAGTGAATGCATATGAGTAAACACGGTAACTAAAATATCAGTTTGATAAATTACTACAGTGACACATATTTGGCATCTTTATTTTTATTTCGTAATTGAAATAACCAGTTACAAAGTAACTCGACCTGTCAGCTTGAAGAATTGAACTTCGTTTAAAATAAGGACAACGCTGATATAGGTAATGCAGGCACGCTATCTTAGCCTTATTAGCCCTGAGTAAATGAAATGTCGCAGCAAGAAAATAATTGCGTAATCCTAATTAGCATGAAACCAATTGAGTTTAATTAAACCAGTCGACCGGTGGAGGAAGTACCGAAACACTAGAACCGAATGGAACAATTGCTTCGCCGATTCAATTGCTGCTGCAATCACGGTCTGCGGGCAAAAACAATGGTAATCACCCCGATCGGATAGTACATTAGGATACAGTATAGCTACTGCAAACAAAAGCACAAAGACATCGTCACACATTGGACTGGATCTGGAAAAAGCCTTACCAAGGTTTTATTTTGTTACTTTGACGACACGTTTGGTGCAGTGGTTAGTGCTACTGACTACTAAACCATCGCAAGTGTTTAATCCCGCAAGGGGCAAACGTTTGTGTGATGAGCAGGAACATTTTGTACATTTGTCATGGATGTTATATGTATTTAAGGATTTATGGGAGACGCCCCGGCATAGCCGTTGCCTTGTACTTCGTAACACAGGGAAGAAAATTCCTTACTTCTAAACGAGACAATCAAATCAATTCAACATTTATTTGCAAGAATACATACAGTATGGTGGTGTACATACAGGTGGTTAAATAATATTCGATGTAATGTCTGGTGCATATTTACTATTTTTGATCAGGGCTGATCAGATGTAAGAGCTAGAAGAGTAGGTTTCGCGACATTTATTTCTTTAGACAAAAAAGTTCTCGGAAGAAAATAAATGCTTTGATACTTTCGGGTTGCTGGTAGTGCTCCGTCCGTAGTAAACTTTTGCTAAGATTGGTCATCGGCTATTCGGGATTGTCGCTAGACACAGTATTAACTATTTGGCATACGAACGAATGTTAAAGACGAAGAATCTATATGATGCTCTTGTCTGTCTAAAAAGTATACAATAAACGCTGATACACATAAAACGGTCAAGGGCAAAGTCAATATACTTTTTTTTTCGACTGGAAAATGCTTTTCGCATACCTGCTGATCTCGGGGGAGACCAGGGGTTATGTGGGACTCCCCCACCCCGATAAGGGCGGTTATACCCACTAAAAACCAGTCGGTGTCCTCCTGTGCCATATAAGGGGGGTGCTGCGGGTTATCGCCCTGGGTATATCAATAGGCATTCTTCCGCAGCCCCGCCTCTGGCTGTGGCTCGTTTGAAAGCACCACCCATCTTCAGGGGTGGGTCAGGCAGATAGTAGCCCCCTGATCTCCAGTAGACGGCGTGCGGGACACGCACACCACCGTCACGGGCCTGTTGCAAAGAGCGGCCGACACCCCCGTGTCAGCCGCCTGAGACCCAAAAGTCAATATACTGCCCTAACTATGCATTGTGGTTAGTAGATCAGAAACAATTGTTCGGACTTCTGAGGAGCGGATGCCAGCGATTGGTGGGCGAATCGCGTGACCATCTTCGTTAGGTACAATCCACAATTTCATGACAGCTACAAACTTAACTCGTAGTAAGACGATAGGAATAAAGTTGACAGTTGTCACCTCGGCAATATTTCAATTCTATTATTCTATCAACATTTGATGTACACTTTTTGTGCAGAGGTTTTGGTGTTATAATTTTAAGTATCAAAAATATTAAATTGAGAGTTGATACCTGTCGTCCAGATGCAACATCACATCTTGAAATCGAGTCGATGCTTACCTGTAACAATAACAAAAGAAACATTAATAATTAAAAATTGGATTTTTCATTACAAGTAAACTCTGCAAATAAATAATTTAATTAGTTCTTGGCACTAACGTCTAAAGCTGAGTCAATGACCGTAGGGTTTTAAATTCGAAGATCATAATCTATCGCAGGTCAGTTCCCGTGGAAGGCCGAAGCACTTAAAACATCAACAGAACAAATATCGTGAGGTTTGTTTAAAAGTAAGATCCAAGATGTATAATGGATCGCATTTGTATTAAAAGATCTAATCAGCCTGGACAAACGTTGAATACCAAATGGTTTGATGGGAATATTCCAAGTGCCAAGTACAAACAAACAATTGTTTTCCAGTAGCTTGATGACAAATCTGAGAATCTCCAGCACACATAGTATTGCTCAACTTTTGAATCAAATAGACACGGTACTAATAATTGGTGTCAGTTGACATCTGTTCATGATGTAGGTTACATGATCACCACAAACATTGTAAAACTTTGAAAAAGAGGCATTGACAATAGTTACTGAGTTTGTTGCTCAGCTTCTTCTTAGCACTAGCCCACAATAGTCCCGAAGCTGCGGTTGGGTTTATGTTGGGACGCAAAAATAAATGACTTTTATTACTTTAAGAAGAGATCATTTCGAAGCTCGAGATCTATTCGTTTAGATTATATCATATAAGTTTCAATAGCTTTACGTAACCAATGAACGTTTTGGAAGCCCCTATATTATATCTAATTCATAATGTCGCCGTCATACATGTATTAATAGAAGTTGTTAAACATTAAACGCGTCCCAACAACTCAACTCTGGATCCCGGATTAATCTGATTGTGTCAATTGGTCCAATTCTAAACGCATGCGAACCCTGAGCCTGACCAATGGGAGAATGTAGAGACAGCTCAGCTGATGGGGCTCGTTGAAACAATTCTCGGGGTCGATGACTGGGAGACAGGGCTGACACATATCCGATCAGCTGTTTAAACGGTCTGTCGGAAAGACAAGTCTCTATTACTTTGACGATACTATAATTGATAGCTCCAGGATACAGACATGAATAGATATTATAACCGTGACATGGAAGATTTAGAGAATACATTTATTGTATTACTATTCGAAGTGCTACATAGTTAAAGTAGTTTAGACTGTGGCATTCAGTATTAGCCAGAGAAATTAAATTCGTATAAAAACTTTTGGTTCCGGTTAATTAAGCAATTTACAAAAAAGCGTCTTACTTGTTTGTACATGGCTTTAAACGTGTGTTGCCGTTGTTAAAATTAGTAGTTATAAAAAAGTTTGCGTTAGCTAATGCAACTCATTACTTTTATGTTCCTCTAACTAAAAGTATCACTATCAGGTGTTCGTTTCGTCTACGCCCTTACTTTATCACTCGTTTCTTTGAACACCTTCTTGTGTCATCCATCTAAATGGACATCTGTATCTGATAGCCCTAAGTGCAGCACATTAGTACTACTGCCGTGGGAAACGACCAGAGGTTCTATCCTGGGAGACCATATCCGTATTTATGAATAAGGGCATCTTTGTCGCTTACGTTAAGACGTTTGTTTGAGTGACTAGGACGGCTAGAGTGGAAGATTCGAAACTCTAAATACATAGTGGAGCTCTAGACCATTCTATCTCCGCCCTATATGGTTACTAACAATCTGACCACTGATAGCGAAACCAAGTAGAAACTTGATTTCAAAATCGTGGAATCATTTTATGGTTATCTTTCCTTGCAATTGACTCGCCATATTTGGATCCGTAGTTAGGGCTGTACTTCTTGGTATTTCAGTACTCATGCGCCACACACAAATTGTCTTGGTTTCGAACTTGGCGGGATTCGAACCCGCGACCGCCGGCATAGTAGTAAGGAGCGCTAACCACTACAACAAACGCGTCTTTTTCTATTTCGCAGATATGACTGTGTAATTCTTTCACTGCAACTAATGCAAAAATAATGAATGACATGCATGAAATGAATTTGCATGGGAAGAAGGTCCATTTGTGCAATCGACTAGAATGATAAGCTTGAAGTTCCTTGAATATTAGCGGGTGGTATACGAGTGTAACATACTGTGAATTATCTTCTGAAGAGCACACATTCCTGACATTATAATACTGCCGCATAGAGCATGCTATTTTGACAATTTAAATTTTGGTTCTGAAGTTTTCGCGAATACTACTCATTAAAACACACTTCACGGAATGATTTCGAAAACATTTTTTTTCTGCGTTTATAGGAACGTCAATTAATATTATGGATGTTGGTAGTTTAATTTTTCATAACTATGTAATGACAAATAACATCATAGAATGCTGTAAAGCATTCGAAACGTCAGGTATTAATTAAAAATAAAAGTTCACGAAATCAATCCGTAAAGTGTGTTTTAATGATTTCAATTTTGACAGAAAATGTATAGGAAAATTTACAAAGTCAGGAAGTTTGAAATTCTTTCCATAGATTGTGTGTCAAAATTGAAATCTTCAATGGAGCATTCTCTGAGCGGCTAAATAGTCACTTTAATAGATGCGTTTACCAAACTTGAGCACGACCTTTTTATTTACGACACTTTTGAAAATTAACCATTTGATACCAAGAAAAGGAGAAGGGGAAGACCCCATACCACCTGGATGACAAATGTCCAAAGGGACATGAGAGTATTAGGACTCCAAGAGCAAGACGCTCTAGATAGAAATAAATGGCGTCACATGATTGGGAAGGCCGACCCCGCGTAAAAGAAGACGGCGAAGAAGAAGACTTTTGAAAATTAACCTTTTCAAGAAAACGGTTCTCAGACATGCAGTGTTAATCTGACCTTAATATCTTTACTGAAATTAAGCGAAACGTTGCCAAAAAGGCGAAGCCGACTCTTGCGCAAGTGATTACTGGCAGACATTCTTTAGCCATATAAGAGCGATATCGACCACCGTTAAATCACTGTTAATTAACAATAAATGGTTTTAAGGGCTTTCGTACTACTCAGTTTACTCGAATTAAGGATATCAATTGAGTTAATTGAAACGTTTGTCAATTCCGGACTTTAGCGTTAGTTCTTGCAAGTATTTTCGTTCTTCCTGTTTCAGTACTAAATGTAATGAATGATGTAGGTACTTCTTACTACTAAACAGTTTCTTATGATATAGTTCACACAAAAAATTTATAGTACTTAGCGCACACAAAAAAAAAGAATGTTTATAACAAAACTATGCTTGTAAAATTCTAGAGGTGACACAGTTTCTGTAATAATTTGTATGTGTTATTGAAATAAATTTGTAATATTTGAAAACTGGCTATATTTAACACTACGATGACCGCAGTGTGTATCTTATCTTACGAGACAAATATGTTTGTCTTTGGATTACTTTCACACAAAACTCAGTGGGAACTTTTCAGTGGGTTTTTAGCACCAAACTCGTGCTTGACTAATATTTGTATTGAAACAGCCGAGGTCAGTTTCGTGTAATATCAAAGCACACAACACTACATAGTATAATAATATGTTCGACGATAGATACGACTCAGTTCTAATTCCCACGGTTTATCTACATACTGTGTTATTAAAACTCGGACGGTAATCTCAGCCAACAGCGATGTAACATTACCAGACAACATTATAAAGTCATTTCGATGGTATCTACGAGTACATCTGTTTAAATACGGTTGTTGAAATTAATTGAAATGTGTTAATTAATATGGTATTTGGGTGTGCGGAATGCTAACAAGTATTATGTAATTTAATTTATATTAACAGAACGGTCGTACGGAGAAGGAGATACGTAGAAGAACTAAGGTAACGGACATAGCCCTGCGAATCAGTAAGCTCCAGTGGCAGTGGGCAGGGCACATAGCGCGTAGAACTGATGGCCGATGGGGCAGAAAAGTCCTAGATTGGAGACCCATCGACCAAAGGTGCAGCGTAGGACGTCCACCGATAAGATGGACAGACGACCTTGTAAAGATCGCATGATCGCACTGGATGCAGACCGCTCACAACCGGTCGTTGTGGAAAGCCGTGGGGAAGGCCTATGTTCAACAGTGGACGTCCTTCGGCTGATAATGATGAATGATGAACGGTGAAATGAAAGAGTTAAAAGTACGAAAATGAAATTATTTAAATGAAATCGCGGTTTAAAGAGATGGAATAAAATAATTACAAAAAAATACTGTAAAAAATGCTGCGCACGCCTATCTCATCATCACAGGCTAACGCCAAACCATAAGTCACTTCAATCATTAACTCAGAATACATATCACTTGACCATTTGAAGGCGGTTAGAGCGAACCATTTTGACACCGCTGCACTCATAGAGAAAGAAAAAAATCTTCGCTTTAAAAAGAGCGTGCGACTTAGTGAAATTCTATAGGATTTGACAGCGAAAGACCTTATGACAGCGAGACCGTTTTCTAAGAAATAATGGATTTAGTGGATACGTCAAGTTTCCGTCGTTGGAATTTTTGAAAAATTATGAATGGATATAATTATAATTTAAGTTTTGTATAACAATTTCAGATGAAATGACTTGTGCTTTCAGCAACTGTGAAGTGCGCCGAGGATACAATCCCGAAAATCATACTTTCCACCAGTAAATATGAATCATTGATAAAAATTTTAATTCTAAATTTTACAAAATTTGTGAGTGAAATCGACTCCGATGCCAAATTGTACAGTAAATTTAGGACTTCCTTTGTGATTTGCAGCCATATATCAAAGTTTCCAATAGATTAATTCAGGTATTTTCAGTAAAATAAGAAACCGTTTCTTTACACTAGGGCTTGACTAAATGATGACGTCATCAGTATCGATAAATTTTTTGACTGATTTTTTTAGGTAACCGTAATTCTTGCACAGCTTCTTCTCAGCACTGGCCCGAAGCTGTGCTGTGGTAAGGTCTATGTTTGAACGTGTATAAGTGCTTCTAGCAAGTCTTCATACATAAATAAATAAATATGTAATTTAACAAAAATTAGGTTGTCTTGTTTATCAAATAAAAAGTATTATGTAATTAAAAGTGCATTAATTTAATTATTTTTGTTTCAATTTACATGATTTATCGTCACCTCGTCGATAAAACTTGGACCACCATAAGATACACATCACTATTGAACGCACACATGTAAAGTAACTTTTTGGTTACGCTGAAAATCCGCGTTTGTCATTCTATACTATACTACTTTCTATGGCTGCACTATAGAAAAGATACAACCCAGATTATCTATAAACCTTGCGAGATTCCCTTATAGACAGTATTTCCATTAATGGTTTGTCTCGTTCTGATAATGACACATATCTTAACTGTCAGTACAAGTATCCACACGAGTATTATTACTACAATAATCTTACGTCAACGAATACTATTGCATTTCACTGCATGTAACAGTTAAGTCATATGTTTAGACTAGTCCGAACGTCACTAGCTGATTCATATATTAGTATACCCTACTATACATCTATATGAGGCATTCCTGTGAACCGAGCTACGTCATTCATTGTGTTTCATTAAACACTTTCTTTCAAAAGGTCAACTTGTTACCATTAAAGTCATGACATGACAATTCGTTTAATTAAGCTCAAGTCATATTTAGGAGAATTGGTTACACCAATAACTTTTATGATAAAAGATAATAAGCGATTAATACCGTGAATTATTCGGTAGACAGATAGCGCTTAGATGGCGCTTAGTGATCAATTCGATTAAATAATAGTTTTCAACAGCACATTAGCTGCATAGAATATTATGTGACCCAACTTATAGCAGGGTACTTAAATTTTTAAATAAGTGACTATAATTCTAGGTTTTAAATGTCTATTTACATAACTGATACATAATCAGTTATGTACATACATATGTTACATAATCACTTAACCGATCATACAAATTACAATATTTCTGAAACAAAAACTTTCACTTGAAGAAAATGAGTATTCGTTTATTTTAATCGAAGTAGCATACATCTTGACGCGAGGCATTTGCCCAGTATTGGTATGCTTTGCTTTTAACTACTCGTAAGAAGCACAATCTCTGCCAATGGTAGAATCATCGGTAAATTATTTACTAGCGATGACAATTATTTCTCAAAATAGTACGATTAGTAACCATAGTGAGTAATGGAATGAGCCCCGACTTTGCTACACATAATGTGTGTAGTTAAATTACTACAAGTTGGAATTCTGCAATAGGTATGGGTGTGGTTGTTATTTATTTATAAACACACTGCTACTATGTCTGTTGGTACCTTTTTATATGACTTTCCGATATATCGTTGGCAACTATTCTAGTAAGTGACAATAAGTTTTAAATAACAGATGATGGAGGCTTTATAATACGTACGAATCCCATGGAAATGGTACTAACTAACTGTAAAGATTATATTTACGCACTGAAATAATGGATTTTCCACAAAACACTGGGCTGACCTTGGCGACAGTATCATGAATCAGTGCTGAACTAAAATGGTTGTACAATGTAATATTTATAAGTCGGGTGCACGGAATTATTCTTTACAATACCTGTGTACATTAACATAAAATTTTTGGTGTTTATGTCAAGAATACTTGGTGGTATTGTTCAAGTTTCTTTCAGAGTAATTTTGCGAGACCTCAAAAATAGCGTAAAATATTTCCTGAAAAATTCAAATCTTTCATATTTTTTATAATATAAATTTGCTAAAAGCATACGTATTTAATACATAATAAGATCATACGTGAATCCGACTACTTGTTGAGGATCCTATTTCACCTACTCATCGATTGATAAATCGAATAAAATTGAATCGATTCCCACGACATATTGTAATCGCCATCCTAAATAAAATATCACCGGATATTGGAAATGCAATTCAATTATTCCACCAGAAGATAAAAATACTTTTTGTTGTGATCATAACGGACATTCGGTGATGATAAGGGCAGACGAAATAACAAGAATGACCTTGTTGACACATATCAAGATCATTTTGGAGAGTTATTTCATATTGCAATGAGTTAAAATATATTTTCTTCATATTTTTATTACATAACCCAATTTACACATCAAATCTTTCCGCTTTTTAAGTAAATTATTAAAATGTTCTTTAGCTGTAGCGGTAGACCAGCCATAGAATTAACAACAACAGAGTTGATGTGATGATTTCGTCAACTTTGCAGAAGGGATCGGTGGACGAGTTTGGTGGACCTTTAAAAAGGAGTATATAGGAACAATATCATTAAACTACTAAATTACTAGCGTATGGAACTGACACAACGTACAAATGTCTTGTGCCATGATTTGGCGCCACTTAGCATCAACTCATACTAACGGTTTCAAATTTGACATTAAAATAATTTCAAGGAATACGGCACAATCTTGTCAACGAGTTGCGAGCGACACATTTTTTTGCTTGGCATAGCTTACACTCGTATAACAACTCACTGAACAATACAGAGAAAAATACTCTAACCCCCTTATTCATAATAACTCAAACGGTCTTTTAAACCTATTTTAACTATTACACTGTTTTGTCTCATTTTTTCTTGGCGCTGTCACCATTTGACAGAAAGTGACAAAACAGTGTAAGGGGTGTGAATAAGGGGGTAATCACTGAATAGATAAATTTCAGTGGGGGTAATTGTATTAGTTTTCAAATAAACCGTAGACTCTACGGTTTCCACGAGCAACTCTTACATATCTCGACCCTTTTTCTGCCATATTACCTTTTTATAACGTTTTAACCCAGATAAACCTGAAACTATTTTTATCGTAGAAAGTTACGATTTTTTTATATGTGCTTAAATTCAGTCCAAATATGTCGGGAAAAATTATGAAAAAAATATGTAACCCCTGGAAAAGCTGGAAAATTATATCCCATACATGGGTCGGTCGGCACGAATAATGCTTTTTACTCACATGCCTTAAGTTACTGTAAGAAAAATAAAAACAACACTTTTTAATTCACAAAGTATTATTTAAAATATTTTATAGTAAATCTAAGTAAAAGTGAATTGTTTTTGCAGTGTTCTAGTTCAACAAACACTTTTAGACATATAAATGTATGTTACACTAGCGGTGCCCCGGACTTCGTTCTCCCGTTTTGATTTTATTCTGTTCCTATAATTGAGTCGTAGTATGATGTTTTCTAGTCTATAGCCTTCCCCAATAAATCAGTTATCTAACACAAAGTATAATTTCAAATAAATATACTATAAATAGTAGTAATAGTAGTAAGCAAAAGCTTTACTTTATTAGCATAAAGTTCACGCAAACATCATTGCATTGTAGTATCTTCCCATTATGGTGCACTAGGTAACCCAGTTGATCGTATCTTGAATCTTTACCGTAGCTTTTACTAAAAGGACCAAGTTCACGTATATTACACCCTTCATTTCCTAATAGGGCTCTAATATAACAGGCCTATGAGAACCAAGGTGATCCAGTTTTCGACTACCCAGCTAATCATATTGACCCTAACTTATGCAGTGTCATATCGATATTATGATAAAATACTGGAAAGAATATTTTTTTGCCTCTGTTGCAGGATCTCAAAAGAAAGACTAATATTTTGATCAAAACCATCACTTGGCGACCATAGGATGCATTTGAGTGAAGATAGGTATCTTCCGTTTGTAGCGACTAAAGTAGTCTTGACTCTTGAATCGGATATATTGTATAAGATCTTGGTTAACTTGCAAAAAGAGTCTTCATCTGCACTTTCTGCCGAGTGAAAGAACAAGTCTTATTTTCGAAATTTACTTCAGCAGGTAGGACGACTGTATCAGATAGAATAGTATGGAAAATCGTTTACCTATCTTTTACTCCGTTATCTTCATCAGACACATCAGTATTGTATTATCTGGTGGTTCAATTGTTACACATTCTGAGACCGGTTCATTGCTATTATCTACTCGTACAATATTTTATGTAACGATAATGGTTTTTATGACAAACATCCAAAATAAATGTGTTTTCTGGACCGGACCATATATGGGTTTATGGAATTGGTGGAAAGAATAAAGTGTCAAAACATGAAATTGTTCGTATTTAGTTTTCATTATGAACACTTTAGTACTCTTAAGTTTCTATTTTCACTTGGTTATTCTCAAAATATAAACAAGATCATTTTTTAAACTTTCCTTTTCGAGGACATGTAAAACTTATTTTAAATTACATTTTTTCGATCTCAAAAATCTACTAAAAATAAACAAATTACCTTCGATACTTATCTCTAGAGTTATCACCTAATAACTGACGTTTTTAAATATAATCATCATTTTCCTAAAATAATTCTTATTAAGGAGGTATATTTTATTATTTCTCGAAACCCATGTATGGGTCGGTAGGTTTATCTGGGTTAAAAAACCTTCGAACAATATTCTTACAGTGACGGCCTTACCGAATGCGCTCGCACAGCGCGATAGCATAATTTCCCGCCTGCGATGTATCGTGGTGATAACGAAGTTAACCGGTCTGAAGTGCACATCGTTGAGATTTCGATAAAAATAAGAGTTCTATTCTGTTTTAACTTATTTAAAAGAATGCCTTGTTTTAAATTTTAAGATTTTTATAATACGATGCGACGCGGTATTTTGAGATTTCTGCAATGTTTATTGCACTTGCTTGCAATTCACAAGATGGTTAAATTTCTGTTTTGCATCCCCAATTCCCATTATTAGCGCAGACATGAATCTATCCCCGGGATCGCTAACTACCGGCTGTGATTCGATTTGCACCGCTAAATCACTGGTGGTGCGAATGACTCCTTTCTGAAATAACACTTGAGCTATTTGAACCACCAAACTTTGCGGTGCGAACCGCCCCGACCATGGGTAAATTTTTACGAACCACTAGTGATTTTTACCTCTCTAGTGCCGATTTCTTACTTACTAAAACATAACAGCACAATTTTACCGAAAGTTGTATTCGTTTTGTAAATCTGGTTGCATTTAGCGTAAATTAATGTAGGTCTGTTTATTTAGCACAAACCCGATTCCACATTTACGTATATGAATTAGGACGAGCCGTCAAACGGTGTGACCGCTTTATTCTATTTTCGACTATTTTGTTCTACTAGTGATGTACTGCAGTTCTTTTACAGTATTTTTTATAATTTCAAGTATACGTTTAGACAAGTTCGTTGTATCCAAGGTGCTGTTTAGATAAGCAAGTTTATTTTACAAAAATAATAACACCGCTACAAATATATACAAAAAAGTTCAAGAAGCGTATCTATCGTTTCCTATCAAGCCTCAAAAATGTTGGAAGTTTATTATAAAATTTTAACCCATTCACAACGGAACCGTAACGGATTAACCACGACCAGACGGACCACGTCCCATCCCTTACAACCGCTAGCTAGACACAAAACTGTATCGCACGTGCTACAGAGGTTAAAGCCCTGCACCCAACGGTGCATACGACCGAAAGAGAGGTAGACATTCCCACTGTAGGAGAGAAAGAGACGGATAAGATTGTCTAGATTACACCTGTAAACAATGCGATTAGTAAACATTGATATCTAAGTTATGTCTGACGGAGGTAACTAAAATAAAAATTTGATGTGTTTTTCAAGACGTTTCAGAATTTAATCGATTTTAAAACATGAACATCGCTCGCATCGCTTCTCGGCCTTTTGGCTAAGATCAAAGTGTAGTATCTGTTCTTTTCAGTTTAACATGAAAATTTTTAAGGTTTATTATTTAACATTTTTACTGCTATATATATATACCTCAAGTATGAGGTAGTTTATGTTTTATTTTTTATTATTATTTAGTGCACATTCAAATGGCGGACTATAATGCTTTTATGCTTCAGAGCAACTTTCGCCATGTCTTAACCCTGGATATAGGATTACATACTGATGCCAATTTCTTGATTACCTACCATTACGAGTAAAACAAATCGCGATAGAGTACAAAAGGTTCCCCCACTGTTGTCGCCGATTATGTGGTAAACAATACATTATACTCTTTTCATATTCTAGAGTTTCTAATGTAAATATCACGATTCGTTTATCCTATAATCCTTAACAAGGACAATACAGTTATACACAGGACAACAACAAAAATCGTGCAAACGAAGTGAATCGCCATTGTCACTGCGAGTCAATAAGAAAGCCTATAAATAATTCCATTGCTATAAATAACCGAGGACAGAGGAAAATGCACACGGAAATGAATGAACTACTGAACAATATACAATAAAACTTACAATGGGATAACCTGCACGCCCTGCAGAGTCGCTTTAAAACTAAAGTGAGGTAAAAAAAAAACAATTTTAGCAAGAACTTCTCGAAGTCAAATTCTATAGATACTTAGGTGTATTTTTTCAGAAGTTAAATGAAAAAAGTTTTAAACTGAGACCCTTTGACAAAAGACCAATAAAGAGAGACGACCTAGTAAAGATAGCAGGATTACACTGGATGCAGTCTGCGAAGAATCACACTGGATGCAGATGCAGAGTCTGCGATCGGTCGCTGTGGAAAACCGTGGGGGAGGCCTAATGTTCAGCAGTGGACGTCCTTTGGCTGATAATGATGATGATGATGTAAAGGAAAAAAGAAAGTCACCATATTTATCCTTCTTGTGGTATAACAACACACAAAAAAATCACTGGCTGCTAAAACTATACAGGGTGTCCCGAGTACTGGCTGGCCTCTGATCAGAGGATAAAACCAGTTGATTGGATAAATTACACGCGATAAAAAAGACAGTATTATTTAGTATACACATTCATGACCACCTTAATTGGCAATGTTGTAAATTAAGCTAATTAATATAATATTATATTACCCCGCGCAGCAGACACTGAACATGAAATGATGAATTGATGATGACATATGAGTATGCATGAAATGAATTTCAAAATTTAATACTATTCAATTTTAGAATACAAAAAACTGTGTTTTCTAAGCATGCTCTTACAGTTATTTTCATTTTGTCTACGCGGGGACTAGGTAAATAAAATTACTTCTAGACATCCAAACAATAAGATTTGTGTCGGTACCGAAATGTGGGAAAAAAACTGAAGTCACCAGAGAGTTCACAAACGTTTTACACGTGATTTTGTTTTTTTTAACTATTTGTCAAAATGAGGACAATACGGCTGGGTATTTCATAAACTTTTAAGGGTTCCGTAGCCAAATGGCAAAAAACGGAATTAAGGTTTCTAAAACCATTTTTTCTGAAAGTCTAACGTTTGAGATATAGTCGCTTCCAAAGTAGTAAAATGGGCGTCCCCCCCCCCCCATCTAACTTTTGAACTAAGGAAGTGAAAATTTTGAAAAAAATATATAATGTACATCTCAACAAAAACTTTAAACGAAAATTAGTTTGAATGAGATCGAACTAGTAGTTTTTGAGATAGTGCACATTTTTAGGGTTCCGTAGCCGAATGGCAAAAAACGGAACCCTTATAGTTTCGTCAAGTCTGTCTGTCTGTCTGTCTGTCTGTCTGTCTGTCTGTCTGTCTGTCTGTCCGTCCGTATGTCACAGCCACTTTATTCTGAAACTATAAGCATCACATAGCTGAAACTTGGTAGGTAGATGTATCTTGTTTACCGCTTTCCGATTCAGATACAAAAAGTTAGAAAAAAATAATATTTAAGGGGGGCTCCCGTACATGAAACTATAACCTAAAATTTTTTTTTTACTCAAACCTATGCGTGTGGGGTGTCTATGGATAGGTCTTTAAAAATGATGTTGAGGTTTCTAAAACCATTTTTTCTAAAAGTGTAAGGTTTGAGATATAGACGCTTCCAAAGTGGTAAAATGGGCGTCCCCCCCCCATCTAACTTTTGAACTAAGGAAGTGAAAATTTTGAAAAAAATATATGATGTAGATCTCAGCAAAAACTTGCAACGAAAATTGGTTTGAAGGAGATCGAACCAGTAGTTTTTGAGATATTGCATATTTTTATCAACCGCAAATATAACTTTGTCTTTCATACAAACACTATGAAAAACAATGTTATTTTTGCTGTCGCAATATATTGTGATGTTTTTATTAAGTGAAAGCAAGTGGACCCTGAATTTAGTTAAGGGTGGCACGGAACCCTCAGTGCGCGGGTCCGACACGCACTTAACCGGTTTTTATCATCCACAAATATAACTTTGTCTTTCATACAAACACTATAAAAAACAAAGTTATTTTTGCTGACAAAAAAATATTGTGATATTTTCGTTAGGTGGAAGTACGTGGACCCTGAATTCGGTTAGGGGGGGCACGGAACCCTCAGTGCGGGTCCGACTCGCACTTAGCCGGTTTTTTTAAATTGCGTAAATCATGGCCATCAACTAGACAAATACCTAACACAAAAAAATACGTTGCTTTGACAACTTGAGCAGTAACATATTTTTTTAGATTATGTCAACCTAGTTGAAATATTATTCACATAAAATTTTATATGAAAACCGGCCAAGCGCGAGCCGAACCTGCGCACTGAGGGTTCCGTATCACCCTTAAACTGAATTCGGGGTCCACTTACTTCCACATAGAGAAATTATCATAATATTATTTGTCAGCAAAAATAACTTTGTTTTTCATAGTGTTTGTATGAAAGACAAAGTATTTTTGCGGATAATAAAAATGTGCAATATCTCAAAAACTTCTGGTTCGATCTCATTCAAACCAATTTTCGTTGAAAGTTTTTGTTGATATATATTTTTTCAAAATTTTCACTTTCTTAGTTCAAAAGTTAGATGGGGGGTACGTCCATTTTACTACTTTGGAAGCGTCCATCTCTCAAATGTAAGACTTTTAGAAAAAATGGTTTTAGGAACCTCAATGTCAATTTCAAAGATCTATTCATAGACACCACACACGAATAGGTTTGAGTAAAAAAAAAAATTGTTTTAGTTTCATGTATTCAGCCCCCCAATTTATTTTTTATGAATTTTTATATCTAAATCGGAAAGCGGTTAACAAGATACACCTAATTACCAACTTTTAGCTGTGTGATGCTAATAGTTTTAGAATAACTAATAAGTGGCTGTGACATACGGACGGACAGACAGACAGACTTAATAAACATACTTGTTTCGTAAGTTTACGTTTAATAAAACACAATTTACGGATATTTTCGCGATAATTTATTAGATTTTTCATCCCGGCGACGTTTCGAACTTGACTAAGACAGACAGTTTCGTCAAAACCATAAGAGTTCCGTTTTTTGCCATTCGGCTACGGAACCCTAAAAATACGAACTTATTTTGGCTTCATGAAGCTGCGATTAAATAATACAATTCTACATCACCCTGTATACTCTGCGCAAATATCGGCAGTTGTTATGATGGTACAGAAACTCGACGAGGTTATAAACACAAAATCACGAGTGTAGTCCATTTTCAGTTTTCAGAGGCCGTAAACAAAAATATTTGCTCACGCTCTGCCACAGGGTGTTTTACCTTGTTCTCGCTCTATTATTAACTACCTGTTGACCACAATTTATGTAATCATAAAATTAACATCACATCAAGGCAATAAATAAATCATTTCAGATAGTCCAGCCATCAACTGAGCATTAACTCGTCAAGTATGTGTGAACGAGACACAATAGAAATTCCATTATTATGCGACTCCCGGGAGTCGTTTGATACCTGACTGATTAATACTATATCAGGGTCGCTTTTCGAGGGTTTTTTTATTTATTTAGTATGGGTTTGCTCTTGACTCCAGACCAAGCCTAGTGCGACTAAGACGGAGTTGAAGATTCACTCTAACTTTGAATAGATTCGGATTGTAATCACTACCGACGCAGGCAGCGAGTTCTACTCCTTTGCCGTGCGCGTTATAAATGTTGATGAGAAGCGCTTAGTTCTAAACAGCGGGATATCGACAAGATCAGGATGGTATTCCGCGGTACGCCTTGACGAACGATGGAAAAAGGGGGCTGGTGGGATGAGCTCATGGAGTCCCTTCGCACACTCTCCGAAGTAAAGCCTGTAAAGGTGCCCTCATGATTTGATATTTTTTTTGCATACGAGGTACACGGTACATGTTGATGCTATTGTAGAGAAAGCCAGCTTTGGAACTCTCCTCCATTATCATCGGTATATTTCAGACTAGCGGTCTCCCACGACTGCGTCTGCGCGTTTTGAGTTTGTTTTTGCTTCTCCATATAACGGTGAGAAAGAACGCTGTTAATTCGTCCAGCTGGCAAGGTAGAGCATATATCGTGTTGCTTTTCGTGGCTAACGGCCTACTACGAAAAACGAAATCCGTCAATACGATCATCGTTTTGCGAATCCGAAGCATTTTTAGTATGCAATCCTTACTAAAAAATCTTCGGATCCGCGAAACGATAATCGTATTAACGGATTTCGTTTTTCGTAGTAGGCCTCCTGACACGATTCTAGCATGGTCATGTCATGGTGTGGTACAATGCTGTGGAAAAAAACCTTAAAACATGCATAAGTACTTAGTCAAGTAACACATAACAACTTATTAAGTAACTACATTGTAGGACGTAGTAAATACGAATACATGTAGTAAACATCCATCATAAAAAAGACAAACAAACCACAGCTGTGAATTAAATTAACGATTCATAAATAAACGGATCATTTGAGAAGTGGGCCGAATATAATTTGCTTGCCAAAACGATCAGGATCGGGGCTACAGGAAAGAGGAAGAGGGCATACGTATACGAGCCTCATTATACGGAGTGAACGACCGCTCATTGGAGCGATGTCCACTGGAAATTTTGCGTTGAAAACAGAATTTGGGTGGCAAATAGAAGCCAAGAGCTTACTTTTTAATTTAGGAGCTTCGATCTAGTCGGTGCAGTTTTCTCTATTCTTGTCTAGACCATGCTAACTCTCTGATCTCTTGGTACGACTCCACATTCAATCTTTATTGTAGTTTTTCTAGGTCTTCAAAACATATTAATTACTGTCAAAAAACTACATAATTGAATGATATTAGAGTTATAACAATAGGTAAAACTTTTCATTATCTAGCGAACGGGAAACAGATTTGTAATAATTAATTTATTATTTATGAAAAGACCGAAAAGCTGTAATAATTAGGCGGCCGAAGCGCGCACGCGCCGCTTACTGTCCGATACAAAATCTGGCGCCGGCAAACCTCGCCTTAAATACAGTGAAATCAGTTTTAAAATAATAGAGTTATGGAAATGCTGTAGTAACATCATTTCCCTTCCAAATCTCTTTAATTCCAAACGGTGTTATACCAAATGAATAAACGAAATAATAGGAAAATAATTATCCCATACGAAGTGGAAAGCTTGATGCGGTGCTTAACCGACTTAACCGCATAGAAATAGGAAATGCCGACCTAGTGGTAAGTGAAACTTAGCTTGCACCCGTCGAGTTGGTCACAAGAAACTTACTTGGTTTCTACCACAGGCTTATTAGGAACATGTGTAAGGCTGGTCTGTCATGTTATACTGGTTATTTTATGAGGAAAAGTGAGGATTGCTAATGAAAACCTCCATTCCGTAATGAGAAAATTCCTGGGTGGGAATCAAAACTAGTATAAAACAATCAACAAAAGACATACCATACCTTAGAGTGAGAAAAATGCGATAGGTCTATATTTTTTGGATGATTTTCATCACCCTTTAACTCATCATGGTCGTGATCATTTTAGTTTCTCTTTATTTAGGACAAAAAACAATTACATTTAAGGTTTAACCTTAAAAAATATTCTAATTTTAAAAAAATACTTATAATGTAACCAGCACCGTTGTCCACAGATATAATATTATCTGGATCACACACAACATCTCTCTTGACAATTTATAATAGTGTGGTTTGTTCAATTTTATGCACTAGCACCCGGCTTTAAGTATTCATCCACCAAATAAATAAATATTGCGGTATCCATGCTTGTACTCATACGAACGATAATTGCAGACAAGTATTGTGTAAGCTGAACTGGTTCTACTAGTCTTACGCTAGATTAACAGCTGTCGATCAAACTGTAATTTTAGCCAGTAGTTATCATTTAACATAGGTGCTTCTGACAGTCAATATAGATCGATCGCATATTTTGCAGCACCAATAATTTCAATGTGAAACTTACTATCAGAGGCAATGTTATTTCATAACTACACTCCGTAAATCTTCAGAGTAAAAAATCTTCTCCTGCCTGAATGAGTTCGCTCCATGGCAAACTTTGGCTGGGTTATGCCACGCTTGGCTAAGTCAAGAGTCAAGATCAAGCCTATGAGTATTTCGAAAGGTAAATAAATAATTTTGAATTTTGAATGAGTATTTCAAATAAATAAATTTATAAATCCTAACCACGGAATCTCTTACACCGAGATTACTTCACAAGATTAATGTAGTTCCAAATATAACCGTTTCATTCATGCATACCGCATTATTTCTGGCTACTACATGTTATGGTGTATTTCGGGATGTGTCGGATTCCCACATGACTACGGTCCTTGTCTTTTGTAACGAGTTATTTTTCAATGCGAGCTTTGTAAACAACTGGTAGGTTTCGATGTATTTTTGTTATGACGAAGAATTACAGCGAATCGAGAATTGACGAGAAGGATAGTAATAGAAATGACAATATAACAGAAACATTTTCTTCAGTAATTAAGGTCATGTCAATAAAATTCGTGGAAGAGTTCATTGAAGAATACATGATACTTCTGTCATCGGAACATCACCTCTCACACAAGGCGCACCCATAGTTTACGAAATACAATATACATTTTATTTACCTAGCTAGATAAACCGTTTCTTTGGAGATTCCCTGTAACTTTGAACACTCTTTGAGGTTCGAAGAACATACGCTGCGTTTCATTTGGATGTAAATTCTTAGTATTCTGTGATATATTCCTACAGCTAACATTTTACAGTTTCGGCAATTACCGTTGAAACATTTAAAAGAGTTCCCTTGAAATAATCGCTATAAATAACAAGGAATGTGATCAATCAGAAGCAATTCAGTGAACCCCGGGTTCCCGGAACGAAACGGCAAAGCGAGGTCAACAATGAATTAGTGAAGCGAGTGCTTTATGAATCACAATTAACTAAATAACCACCTTTTCCCAAAACAATTTGCCTTTTTTTCGTTTGTACTTGTAGTTTTTTCTAGACAAATAATACCTAAGTAAATGATCAAGCTATGACCAAATACCTTCTTGTTCCCATGTGGTCCCATTTGCACAACAATGATAAGAAGGAACTTATAAAAACAGTGAATGACGAAAATATCTAAACCAATTTCTAATTCTTATCGAGTTATTGGAAATCATAGCTACGCAAATAAAGATTGTATTACTGGCAAAATTAGAGCTCCCGACAAAAAAATGTTAGCATATTTGAGGAAGCCAATCTGGATTTTTCTAGAATCTTAATAACTATTACAAAAGCTTGGCTGTTCAAGAATATATTACATTCACAAGTCAACATACCAAACGTAATTACGGGCCTTGGGAGTTGCTCTAGTTTTACGCAAACTTTTGTTATTACAATAACAAACAGGAAAATAACGAAGGCACAGTAACACTTGACGATAAAATGTTTAGTGCATACACACTTGAACAATACAAATGAAGGTATATAATTTTGAATCGTTAACCCTTTTCCTTGTGAAATACGAGGCTACTTGAAGAAATCATATTTGTTGGTAATTCCGTAGTTGGGACTTTTTCTTTCTTCTTCTAATAACGTAACGGTTTATTATTTATAGTATTGTTGTTTGTCAATAAACATTAGTCATCATGAAGATTTTACAGAATAAATGTAGATAACTTCTCAGACGTAATCCAATGTTTCAGGCTAAGAAATACAGTTCGGTATCCATCCATATGATATCTGCGTAGGAAGTTAACAGGAGTATGAAAAATCTAGACGCGTTATTTCAGACTGTAATAAATACATTTAAATACCGTTCAGTCTGTTTTAGTTAAAAACGTCTGACTTTGCATGATTCAGCAACTAGGTAGCAAGCTTTCGTATATTTTATTTAGGTTTAGGTTTACAAGTTATAAATTTAGCCGCTCAGAGCATGCTATTTTCACGTTTAAAATTTTTACACATGGAAATAATGAGAATCTATAAGTAGAGAAAATTTGTAACGTCAAAATAGCATCATAAACTTTTTTCGTTCTTGAATAGATTCTATATGACACTCGGTTTTGATAACAAGAAGAAAATTTAGTTGAAATTGATGTGAAAATATTAGAAAATACTAAAAGTGAGGTTAGCGTAATAAGCCGTGATATGAACTTTCATCCATCAAGGTACAACACCAATTTAATATTATCATGACTAAATAAATTCTATATCAAACATAAATTCTTCTTATGAGCTATGTAGCAAATAATCATTAAAACATTCAGTCATAGAATAATAAGTACAATCGCTGAGGTCATTATTATTCAGTTTCCCAAGACATAGCAAATTACCTTCTTCAAGTGCATTATATATAAGTATAGCATGGTTTAAATTAATTTAAACGAGCTGATTATAGGCCAGTTAGCTTTACAACTATTAATTTGAGCATTTTAGAAGTAATTTATTGAGAGCATGGTTTGGAAGTTACGGTTTCATTAACAAATGGTTTTACCTAAGATACTTGTTGAAAAGTATTATGGTGATGATAACAATGTGTGTACAAAGGGTTAACGACCTGAAACCTGAAATCGATCTGTCAAACGCGCAAACAGAACAGCATTGGCGAAGGTGGCAACACTGATTAGCCTTAAAAAAGAAGAAGAACTTACCAATAGGTTGTCAACGGAGTTGTACCCGCATATCACGTATCCCATCACCCTGTTCGCCATTTTGCTTTCATCACCGTTCACTGATCACAAAAACACATCACCAATTATCACAACCCCATAACAATACAAATATCAAACCGCATAGAAACACATTGGGAACCATGTACACAATCCTTGACGAATCATCTCACAGTTCAATCGATCTATCTCTTTCCATTGATAAAAGTTAGAAAGAGACAGAAGCTGAACTAATTGGCCGTTGAAATCGATGCAATTTTTCCCGCACGTGACATGTTCGGTGGAATGTCAACTTTATCATCGTCGTCATAAGTTTGAATATCGATCGGAGCGGTAAATCTTGCAGATTACGAAATAAAGAGTCAATGATTCGCACTTAAAACGTAAATAAGGGTTTTATTGGGTGCGTCAGCCGCCGGCGGAGGATCGTGAGTGACTGATTACGTTGCGCCGGCGCAGGGATTCGGCCATGTGAATTGTTAGCATCGGTTACAGTGGTTACATGCAGGACGGTTTTCGGTCACGACTATTATCGTTCAGGCGACGAGACTACTGAATAAACTGATATTTGGCTAGTTCGAGTGACTGAGATATCAGACATTTAGGGTTGATACTTGAAATTATTTAGGCGAATTGTCAATTCGCTGACGATGTTACAGCTAGAATGTCTACCTATACTATTAACAGTAGACAATGCTGAAAAACACGCAACAGGAAAATGATGTGTGTTATTATCACAAAACGAGCAAGGAACACTTTATTTTTAGAAACAAACAAAGGTATGTTTCTATTTTAGGCTAATGCAATTTCCAGACTACTACCAAATTTATTAAGGTCATACAAATTCATATATTTTGATGCTTAAGAAGTCTTACGTAGAAAAACATTGCAATCTGTGGGTAGAATGCAAGCAGAAAATAAACATTTGAATGATGATCAACCTTTGAATTAGTGCCACCAAAAATCCAAAATGTATTCTGGACACTATTGATGCTGTGACAACCCTTAGCCATATTAGTGTCATCCAAATCTAAAAGGTATTCTGGCATTTTTTTATTTAATTCTGAAAATAAAAAAAAGATGGACACGATTTATGTTGTGACAACCCTTAGCCATTCTCAGTTGGGGCTATCACATTGGGGCAGTGCACAAACGGTCAAATCAGCCAATCCAGACTGATAGCCGAAATCAAACCGACCTTGTTCAAATACGGAAGCATTTTGGTGATAAAGTCGCATTTAGTTATGTCTCAGTATTTTTTTTTGGTCCAACTCAGGACATATAGGACAAGCATTAATGATTTGCTTCAGAACCTCCAGAGGACCTGGCTCATGCTGAGTGAGGTCCTACTGGTCTGGCTGAACGTCACCAACACACATTGCGCTGGCTGGCATTGGCACGCACTACTTGGCTGGCATTTACATAAATAAATATTTTCTTGTTCTTGTCTTTTTTCAGTGGCATTATTATTTTTGTTACTTTTATCTATTTTTTAACTGTGTTGTGTATCGTGCGTTTGTTAGGTATGTGTGTGTTTTTGATGTCCCATTTCCAATAAATGTTTTTCATTTTATTCAACTAGTAGTAGTATATTATGATCTATCAGTCTGTGACAATGTCTGATATTCAACTCCTATCCTTAAAGTTAATCAAATAGGGTTCAATATTATCTAGGATATTTTGGGCAAATGCCGTCTAGACGAACTGGGAACGTAGATCTGTGTCCTCAATTGGACTCATTAGTTTAATTGAGTACATGTTGGATCCTGTGATCTTGTTCACCTGAAGTATTTGCCTTGTAAACGCCAATTACTGTTGAAATTGGGATTTGATATCCGTATAATTGCTTCTTTAAAAATCCGCTAACTGAAACGGAAAGTCATCTTCGGAGAATCGCTAGAGAAAGTACATTAGGTAAAAAAGCACTTAGTACTTATTTAAATAATGCGGAGGCTGTAAAGAGGTAGAAAATGGAAATGTTCAGCATGGTAAATATGATGGGTTTTGCTTCCAGATTTTTTACTAAATCAAAATTGAAGAAAGGATGTGCACTAGACATGTACACATTACTAGTCAACATACAACTCTGGTACATACGACACATCACGAAGCACGATTTGCAACTACTTAAGCTTTCTACTCTATTACCACTACATAAGTTTCAAAATCACCATAAAGGTAACAACTCCTGTAAAATGGGGGCTCATTGTAATTCAATTAAGCTGGATTCAGACTGGCGAGCGAATTAGGTCGCCAGTCGTCCTCGATTGTGAATCAATCGAATAAGCGATCGATATTACGGGAGCTAAACAGACATCATGATCTTGAAGTATTTCGGAGTCGCCATATGGATGTGGTTTATTTATTTATTGCACAAACAAATTTGTACAAAAGGTGGACTACCATAGTGATGGTAGTGGGAGTGGATTCCTAGATGAGATTGTGAAAAGGGTTTCCATGATGGGAGGCAGAAGCTTTCATAATCTGATTTACAGAATTTGTAATGAAGAATTTTCAGAATCTGTCCGTCATTAAAAAGTGTTTTATTCAAAGTTTATTAGAAAATGCGAATCCATTAACATGTTTCTGAAAATCAGTTCAGTGGCCGACCTCGATCTGGTCGATAAATCAATCAAATCGATTGGGCTCGTAATCGATTCTAATGGGACGTCGATAGGCAGACATTGGTGTCGGTCGTTCGCTACTTTAATTCGATGTAGGTAGGTTAGTGAAGCTGTCTTGTTTTGTAAGAAAAACTGAAAAACAACTTTTTTAAGTCGCTTATAAAAGCTTTAAAGAGGATATACTTTAGCTTACTTTATTTTTCATATTTAAGCGCACGCAGCTTGAAATTATTTTGACTTATAGCAACGTTAACAATTAACTCGTCAAGTATGTGTAAACGAGACACAATAAAAATTCCATTGTTATGCGACTCTCGGCATTCGTTTGATACCTGACTGATTACCAATGAGAATAAACCGCATCTTATTGGTAAAGTACACTGGACTTCTAAAATTGTAAGATCATTGTAACTGTGTTCTCGCCAATAAAGATTTACTTACTTAGATCCATCAAATAAGATCTGGAGAAATGCAGCGGCTTGTAAATAGCCGTCCACATGCAGGGAACTTAATTATGTAGGGAAAAGAAAGAGATTTGTTGAGAATGAGAAAATTATAGAAGACAACAGGACAAGATAGCAAGGAATAATTCCTTATACTACAACTGGAAACTGAATGGCCCACTTACCTCTAAAATCAGCTCCAGAGTCGTTGTCTCCTCGCCTCAGCAACAATTGCTAGGCGGAACCACTGATGGTCTCGGCGAATGTCCCAAGTATCAAGTTTATCACTATGTACTATGTTTGAGACACAAATTCACTCTCAGCAAAGATATTATAATAAGAAGAATATAATAGCAGCAATTGCAAAATTAATGTTTTCTATACTGACAAGACATGTCACTAGTTGAGCTTGTCTATGTAGGCCGCCTAAGGAGGTGGCATTCTGCTGGGCTTGCTGGATCAGACGAAACCTTCACCAATCGTCGAGGAGTAGGATCCAAGCAATTTCCAGTTAATTTTATAAGGAATTATTTGAAATACATAGATAAATGTGCTATAATAGCAAGATATTAAAAAGAAGGAAATTAAATAAAGATATAAGGTGAAGTTGGGGTGTTAGGACACATCACGCCCAACCATACTCCCCGCCTTGGAAGTTCGCAGAACTTACAAAAGGTTGCAGATAAAATGTATAAACTGATTAGTAAAACAGAGGAAAAAATGTATCTTTGAATTTCTAATTTTCATTAAACTGTAGATAATTTCAAAGTTATGTTTATTTTAAAAGTAGCTATGAATTTAAAACTTTAATAAAGCGTTAATAATATATTATGGTTTACGTATCGACGCGGATAACACTATCAGACCCGGGATGCGTTTGACAATCACAAGTAATTGCCATTCAATTAGAAGACAGTTGTTCTGTCCAATAAGTACGACAGTTCTGACCTCTATTGGACGACCAAACGCGGTCAATTTCTGCCTGACTTGCAGCGTATGCAGGAGTTTCAGTAGCCATTTCTGCCAAAACGACTGGACCATGCCATCAAATAATCCTTTATGTTCAATTGGATTAATAGGCACGCCAGACAAGACCGCGGCAGGTAGGTACTGCAACGGGATCGACTTCAGAAAATGCACAGCACGAACCATACAACGTTCGACAACTGTTAAACCCTCAATGGATTTTAGCTTCGCGTCACCTTTACAATGTGTGAAACGAAGAACAAGCACTATAATGCTTAAAATATTCCCCCAAGAAGAGATACGAGGAGTAAAATTACGTAAGAAGGACGACTCAATACTTGAGGTCACTTTCAAAATATGTGCCTCAAGTTCTGGGAGTTCCAAGCTACAATTCAAAAGAACAGTTAAAAAATCAAATAGAAGTAGAAACAAATCGGCCTGTAAATTTGGGCCATGAAGTAAGATGTCATTTAGTGACAACCCTGTATGAGTGGCAGCACTGGCGCCTAACTCGATTTGCGGCATTAGCTTGTCTAAATGAGCGCCAGCGCGATGAGGAATGTAGTTTTCGTCATCAGTAGTATCAGACTGGGTTATTTCAGATAGACACCCTGTATCAATATTCTCGCCAATCACGGTATTAGATTTCTCCTGAAATACAGATGATTTCTTGAATTTAGGCTCTATATCCATGGAACACTGTTGTGCAGAAGAGCGAGAATAACTCAGCTCGCAGAGGTCATCCGAAAAGGGTACGGAATACCTGTCTTCATCTTTTTGAGACACAGTTGACACGAATAAGTTCTCGCATTCAATCCCTTTTGGACTCAAGTATTGCAGTTTCGGTATTTCATCTAGTTGCCAACATTTTGGAGAGAAATCATTTACAGCCAGTGCCGAAAACGATGAACTAGACATATTCGGAACTTTATTGTTAGGGTAACCACCTATTAGAACAAACCCAAACGCAGTCGATACAGCGGGAGGTGCATTACTACCCGATTCGACCTTGTTACCAAAATAAATATAGGGGAAAAGTTGTGCACCTAGTACAACATCTATATTTCCAGGAATATTCCAATTTAAATCGGCCAACGGCAATCCATTTAAATAGCCTACGTCACCCTTGGTTATATAATTCGTAGGTAATTGATCTGTAATACATTCAACGACCAGTGCATGTATAGAGTATTTATTGTGAGAATTAACACGGAACTCAATGTCCAAATTCACGTAGCCTAATATCGGCCTAGACGCGGAACCAATTCCCTTGACAAAAGAATTACTCAAAGGAATGATCATTAAGTTAAGAGCCTTGCAACAATCAACAGTTATTAAATTATTTTGCGAGCCGTTATCAATAAGGCATCGTATTATTTTCCTATTACCATCTTGGCACTTTGCATAAACTTGCGCAGTTGATAATAAGATGGAGGAAATAGGTTTTACTTCGGCACTCAATGTATACGAAGCATCAACCGAGTTAGTGACATTGCTGTGTGACGTATTAATGCACGGACTGTTATCAGCCGTACAACCTTTAGAAATGTAAGCATTCGTATTTATATTCGACTGTCCGGGCGTAATGCACGTCGAAGGCTGTTCGGTCTGCGGGGTCTCTGACTCACTGGTCCGTACATGTGAAATATTGTTTGTGTAATTGTTAGATCCAATAAGTTTACGATCTTCATCAAAACGTAAAAAAGTGTGGTGTTTTCTCTGGCATACGTTGCAGAGATGCGTCGACTTGCAAGACGTAACCGTGTGCGACAAACTTAAGCAATTGACACAACCGTGTTTTGATTTAATGAAATCAAAACGTTCGTGTGGAGTTGACAAATTTTTGAATTGAGAGCAAGACGTAATGGCATGGTCCGACTTATCGCAAAAATCACACGATTTCGTCGTTAAAGCGACAGATGCATTACTCGCGATGAAAGATTTGGATGTCTGAGGACGAGACAACTGCGGTGTAGCGGACTGCTTACTTGCAATCACGCTCGCGCCACTGCTCGATGTCCGCGTGAAGCTACTGTCCGAACAACGGTGTAAGATTTTAACACGATCCTGTACGAACGACACTAAATCTTGATAGGAAGGGATTTCTTTGTCACGAACAGTTAATTCAAAAGCTTGACTTGTTTGGAAATCAATTTTCCGAAATGCGCAATGAAACAATATAAAATCGGACAAATCCTCAATACCTAACTGCTTCAATGCAGCAACAGATGAAGAAAACATACATATGAACGCATCGAGACTGTTAGCTGAGTTTGAACTAGCTTTGGATTCTAAAATATTATTCAAATAATGCGTGCCCAATGCCCGCTTATCTTGGAATCGCTTCACTAAGCTATCCCAGATGACATTATATGTGTCGCCGGTGGGTACAATACCTGCGGTGACCTTAAGAGCGTCATGTGTTAGTTTGCCTACTAGATACTGTACGCGCTGCGAGTCAGTCAAATCATTGTTATGATGAATGTTCGATTTGAAACTTTCATAAAACTTAGGCCAATTCTCTGTCTTCCCGTCAAAACTGGGCAATTCAATCGGGGGCAAATGGATTTTAGTAGACGCGTTACGATTCAGTGATTCATTTTGAGATGACCTATCTGTACGCGAAGCCTGAATAATATTATTTCGGGTGCGTTTTACTATGAGATACAAATCATCAAAGGCATCCAAAGGCTGGTAATCAGGTTTAAAAGACGAATCTTGAGATAAACGATGATCATTTAACTCATCTATAATAGTTTCGAACTGACTACGCATCTGATTTTAGAGTCAGTTGTATCCTCTGCGTCTTTGAGTGAATCAATTTCACTAGTTTTAGACATTTTAAAATAATATTTACGTTAAAATGTTAAAAATACGAAAAAATATTATTTTCGTGAGAAAATATTAATTTCAGTAAAAAATATTGACAACTGCCAAAATGGCGCAATGACGTTAATTCGTTATTACGTTGTTCTGCGAAAATCCAATATTTGTAGGTATTTGAAATAGAAATTTGGGAATAAATTAAATTGAAATTAGGATATGATGCTGATGGCATCCGAATATCGAAGGACCAATGAAGAAATGCAGCGGCTTGTAAATAGCCGTCCACATGCAGGGAACTTAATTATGTAGGGAAAAGAAAGAGATTTGTTGAGAATGAGAAAATTATAGAAGACAACAGGACAAGATAGCAAGGAATAATTCCTTATACTACAACTGGAAACTGAATGGCCCACTTACCTCTAAAATCAGCTCCAGAGTCGTTGTCTCCTCGCCTCAGCAACAATTGCTAGGCGGAACCACTGATGGTCTCGGCGAATGTCCCAAGTATCAAGTTTATCACTATGTACTATGTTTGAGACACAAATTCACTCTCAGCAAAGATATTATAATAAGAAGAATATAATAGCAGCAATTGCAAAATTAATGTTTTCTATACTGACAAGACATGTCACTAGTTGAGCTTGTCTATGTAGGCCGCCTAAGGAGGTGGCATTCTGCTGGGCTTGCTGGATCAGACGAAACCTTCACCAATCGTCGAGGAGTAGGATCCAAGCAATTTCCAGTTAATTTTATAAGGAATTATTTGAAATACATAGATAAATGTGCTATAATAGCAAGATATTAAAAAGAAGGAAATTAAATAAAGATATAAGGTGAAGTTGGGGTGTTAGGACACATCACGCCCAACCAAGATCTTACCATTTCATTTCGAATATCTGCTAAAAATATCCTAAATCTGAGTTAAGGTGACCTGGTCACCTCGATATCATTCGTCAACTCGTCAATAAAAGCAATATCGCTACATCGTCACTCTGTCATCAAAGATTTTATGTTTATTTGTGGTATTCCAGAGCTAAAGTAGGCGTGTATAACAAATGTGTCGATTGAGATCAATTGATGACAATTGACTTAATTTGGGACACTATGGACACTTAAACGTAAAAGTAAAAAGAAACAGCATAATACCTACCAATTTCATGTCATTTGATCAGATTTCAAAAATAGAAACGCATACTAACGCATCCACATGAACTGGAATCAGGGTAAGGAAACTTTGATGTCAATGATCAGCTTTCAACAACCTTTGCTTAATAAATATTTCAGCAGTCACTTCGTGGAAGGAACTAATTAGACATCATCACAAAATGATCAAAACTCTTGATTACGCAGAGCAAATCCCTATGTTTTCCTGATGAAGTAATCAGATCAAAATCTCAATCTAAACATAGCCAACAATGCCTAACCCTCGTCCTGATAGCCATCACCTTCCTAAAGCACGGTAACTGCTGGGAGGCTGGGATGTTGTCATTTAGAACATTATACAAGAAAGGCGATTAAACGCACCCCATTGTTTCACTGACAATAACACGTAACTTCACGTTATTACGAGAGTTTAGCTAACGTGAGATACTCTCACTGGCTCGTATTTCTCAGTTAGTGTCGAGCGATGGAATAATATTGTAAAAACATATAAGACAAGAACGAAATTCTCAAGTAAATCGTAGGCAAATTAGGGAACATCTTGACAGCATTTCAACACAAATTTATTGTTACATGTGTGATATCCTATATGCGACGTAAAAGTTAATTGTGGCCTAAGAAACTATTAAAATGTAATATGTATTGATAACGCCCAGAAAAAGCCCAGAAAATTGGGTAAGATGCCACTGCAAGCAGAGCAGGCTATCTGTATAGGCTATAGGCATAGCATATCAACTAACAGTCATAAAATTAAAATAAAAACAGTAGTAAATACGGAAAGATCTCGCAATCCATTATCAAGTGATCCAGATATAGATCGCAAATACGCGTCCTCGTTGAATGTGAATCACACTTCTATTTATAGCCAACTCTGTTGATAACCGCTGATAACAACAGAATATAGGGTTTATTTGGGAAAACAGTGAGATATTTTCAGTGCAGTTTGGTAGCACATGTCCTTGTTATACTTATGTGATAAGAAAGCAAACATTGTCTACAATAGAAATTACAACATGGCATGGCATTTTAAGGTACTTACAATGGATAAAACAGTATTTATCTTATCTTCATCTCCACATCTACTTGGTCGTGATAAATTATAGTATTTAAAAAAATACATAAACTTACCGTACCTCCGTCATATCACACCGTTATTACAAAGAACAAATTAGAAAGAACGTATTCGTAGCTGGAAATTTTATTTGACCTTACATGTGAAACTACATTAACAAATCCGAAATGTTTGGTAATTTCAATGTCACGGAAGTATTTTAAGTGAAATACTTCCGTCAACATCTCCCGTAAAATATGAAAAAAAAATAAGAATAAAAAAGATATATTTCGATGATTTTCTAACCTTCGAAGATAAGTCTAACCTTCGAACACTAAATCAAGATTCGCCTCCATTGTAAGTACTTATTGTAACTTGTGAATGCAACTACTTTGTTAAAGTGTGTAACATCTATGTTCATGAATCATTTTTTTTTATCATCGTCCTAGTTGCCAAAACATTGTTAACACGTTCCGGGACACTACTCCAGACACAATAGATGTTTTATTGTTTTCACGCCTGTAGGCGGGCACTGTCCCGGAACGTGTTAAGGGCCTTAGTAGGTGAAAACGGCAAAATGGACTGTTATCTATGAGCTATTATTGAAAATATTTAACGCACTGAAATTTCTAATATGTATTACAGAACGTATGTGTGATAGGATAACTGTTTCCAAAACACGATTGGGAAAATTTTGCTCGAAAAAAAAAATCCTGAAGTTACCGCTAAAATATCATAAAAATGCTCACTACAACCGTATTTAACGATAACAATTCGTATAAAATCACAAATACATAGGTATTTACCTTCTCGATTTCTTGACTGTTTTAGATTTAGAAAATACTAAATATTTTCATTCACTTTTTGATAAAAATGTGAATGGCGCTAACGATTTTTAGTTTCGAGCATATTGATTCCATCACCTCACCCCACCTCAGGCGCGAATAGCTACGAAATCTGAATTTTCGCTGACCGCCGAACCCCCCTTAATTATCTTTATTTAATTCTTAAAAACTTATTGACGGGACGGCGAAAGACTTAATGAGTTTTTATAAGTATATAAATCATCGAGCAAATAAATAGGCTTGGACAAAGAGACTCAGGGCGTACTATATCTATTTAGACACCACTTGATGTTGTCACCTGCGCGAGAAAACTATCTATCAATCCGGCAATCTTGTTACTAGACGCAGTATCTCTAACTAATCTCATTTCAGATGTTAATCGTAATTGAACGCGACAGGGCAAATTGATTGAATTAGACGACGATGTGCTTCAGACAGAAATAACCAGATTCCACGAGAAAATAAGGCATCATCATAAAATTTAAGAGATAGGCTCTTTTCAAAGGAGTTTTCTTCATAAATATTCCAAATGAGGGAAGAAAGTGTGGAAGTTTCTTTCTTGCCTTCTACGAAATTCCGAAATAAGGCACGGTCATGAAATTCAGGTATATCTGGCGATTGTACCTTGATGGAACTTACTGTCATCTTATGGGAGATCTTTACTTACAAGTGTATAATTATTTTTGGCTAGTATTATTTGTAAATGTAATATATCTTCAAATTTACAATTCTGTAATTTAGCTTCAAACAAATTTTTATGTTCGTGGGTGCAACAAATAAATAAATAAGACTTTATATCAAAAACAGATTGTATCAGATTCTCGTGTTTATTTTTATACCCTTTTATCATCTCAATGTCGGTTTTCTAATATTTTCTTGTATTTTTGACCTGTCAGCAGCAGAATAATTTATCATATTTACTTTTTTCTTTATCACTTTCTGTACCTTTTCTTTCTTTTTCTAATTTTTTTTCATAATTCATGGAATCTTTTCCGATCCGATCATTAACTTTATAGAAAAAAACTCTTCCAGTTTTCAGTTTTATATGTCGAACAGAAAAGTCCCTTTAGGAATTTGACTCCCTTCTTGGGAATAAAGATTTTATATTTCTGATAGATACCTGGTAGTCCCAAAATATTCTCATTTTTTTGCCAGTACGAGCTGATTTTTACTAACGACTCGTTATGGAACTGCTTTTTTGGGTAATTTACTTCTTCTTCTTTTCGTGTCGACTCTGGCGTTATATTTTTGAGTACTAATTTATTTTACTTTTTATTTCTGCTTCAAAAACTCTTATCAGCCAGCACGAAAGTTCTAATTTTACCTTTTTTTTCGTCAGCCAGCCTCACAAATACACGTGTCGTGTGTCGTGAGGAACGTGAGCTGATAATTCGCGTAATCGGCGACAGTCGATCGGTTAGCACCTATGTGCAAACATACGGGGTTGTCGATAACGAGGTACGTATAGGTGATTTGGTAGATAAATCTGAAATGGAATACCTAGTGTTTGGGTATTGAAATGTGTTTGGTAAGATATGGTGATTGTACTGTCAATGACAGATGCAATCAGAATAACCGAAGGATTACGAATCAAATACCTACTGCTCAGATATGATGAATAGTATTTATTTAAGAAAATAAGATAGGTAACTACAAAACCTTTTAAATATAGAAATAGTGACCAGCGTATGGTCAACGAATGGATGCTGAAAGAAAGAGATCATCCACACCTTTCAAAACTTTTCCACATTTAGTTTAGCAAAAGTGTATGACTGCGATAATATGAACTGAAAACAGACTTACTAACGAAGGGAATGAAAAGACTAACCTCAAATTCCAATGAACTCTATAAATAACTAAAAATAGATCTTTAGACCATCAAGTGTTTAAATTTTCAAGCACGATAGAAATCAACTGAATTTAGACCAATTTGTCGAATTCAAAATAAATGGTTCATAATTATGATGTTTTCACTTATTAAGTTAATTTTAGCCTATTTCAGTTTTAACTACCGGAAAGTTGTGGCAGTTAATGGTCTATTACCGGCGTTTAACTGTTGTAAATAAATAAGCTACTTTTCAATTGGTTCAATGTTAGAAAACAATCTGAAGGATGACTCCAACTTAATGGGTAATTCAAGTACGAGTGTAAAAACGAGTTGATATCATACAGAATTAAATATAAGCATGCTTAAGGGTGTAACTTAGAGTGTATGGAGGAAGAAGAGGAAATTCGTATACAGATCAGCGTCACCCAATCTTTTAAACATGTAGTTAAAAGAAGATTATCTTTCAATCAATCAATCTTTTCCTCAATCAATCAAGCTTTTAGTTTTCAATTTCAATCTTTCTGCATGACCTGCCCATGACTGTAGGAGAATGTTTTCAGCAATCAGTCCACCTTTTGTACACTTTTTTTAGCAATAACGCTTTAAATAAGTAAAAAAAAAAGAAAAACATTATAGTTAGTTGATTTGCCACCATTATTTTTTAAACTTACGCCAAATCTAACATTTAGTCTCAAAATGTAATATGTACCTAACATTTCACTATCCTCAGTCGTAACGACATTTCTGTGTGGTTTAGGTTAGTTTTTATATTACTGCAACAACTTTACCAAACCTCATAGTTATAGCCTTATTATCGAAATCAACAAACTGGGGTGCTCATTACTTACAAATGCGAAAAATTGCCGGTTATTAACAACGTGCTAAGTGTTGCGTTGGTGTTGATTATTATAGTAACGCCTATACTAATCACTGTTTCATAATATACGTAACAGGTATCGCTAGAAGCATTGTTGATTCAATTCGCACTGATCAACATTATGCCACTGCATGCTCTAATACCTGTGAACTTGTCGGGCATGTATTGAAAAAATCGAAATATCTACTCGATCATGTTACAGAATAATGAAATGAGGAATGAACATCTAGAATTCTAGATATATTACCCGGTTATTATAAGAATGGACCTGTCATGCATGTCACGCCCCTCCCGCTTCCCCGCTCACCCACCCGCGTTCGCCCGTTTCTTGTTAATACAGTTCATTTTTGCACACTTCTCCGCACTGTGACAGTGACAGGTCCATACTTACGATAACCAGGTAATACCATATAACGAACAATTGAATGAATCATTGACGGCAAAACAGAAGTCCTATCGTCGAGATCAGACAGACTGTTCTTCAATTATATTGGAGATGGCGAGATAAATGAATGGTCTGATTGTCGTCCACCCACAGACTTACGCCCCCGTCTATGAAACAACACGATAATTTGTCACCCTTCAATTGAACACTTAATTCTATAATTGCTCATCGGATTCGTTCCCGTCTGTTTTTTTTTAATTGCAGACCTTTAGCAACCACCTCACCTAATGGAACAGGTTATGAATGAATGATGCTAAAGTAAGACAGCTTATTGATTTCCAACGTCCAAACCGTTCAGCTGGAAGCGAATTAACTCAACCGTACGCTACACAAAATGACATAAAACTACAGTACATAGTTCCCATGTTTTTCTAATAACTTGACAAATTCATTCAATACGTAGGTATGTACTTACTTGGCTCCATAACGATACCTAACAATATTTTAATATAATAACATTCAAGGGGAGATGTGAAACTGGTGGTGTATTATCTGATCACATCACTTCAAATCACTTTCACTGCAATATTTTCCAAGGCACGCATTTTCATTAACTTTAACTATACTTTTAGAAATTCCACAGAGTACAAGAGCATTTAGACAAGTGCGGTCGACGCATACGTCCCGGTTCGTACTGGCTGAGAGCGCCCATAGCATAGACACGTCTCAATTGAAAGGATAGACTGTAGTGCGATTGGTTCGAATTGGCCATTAAGATAATTATGTAAATGGAAATGTATTGAGTATAACAACATTGTGGCTTATAGCAATCTCTAAGTAGCTGCGGAATAAGGACACCAAGTATAATAATATAGTTGAGAATAAAGGGAAAATACACCACAAACACGTAGAACAAAAAGAACTTAGAATAAACATGGCATATGCACACATACAAAAAATTGGAATGGCTATCCAAAAAAGTACACATAAATAATAATTGTCTTTAGATATGTGTAGTAAGAATAAGAAGTACATACGTATTCACTCTTTGCAGGTAAAGTAAGCCACAGCAAACTATAATTTTTATGCATTCTGAGATCATAGCATAACTAAGCAATCTGAAAAGATTACCTTAAAAGGATAATACTAGAACGATATTAAACTTCTGAGTGCACTACAGCTATGTTTACCTCCTTTTTTTGAAGTCGCTAATAAAATGAATCTCGACTCCTGCGCACATGAAAGTCAACGAGGCCAATACTCAACGCGCGCACTACGAGTGGCATTGGTCAATTAGGGCTAATGAATGAATGGTGCGGGCGCCCTGACCGCGCTTCGAGGCTGCTGCGTATCGTATGGGCGTGTCGTACACAGTGCATGTCAAGCTATACACTACCACTGTAAACAGGCCCCGAAGGAACCTTACCTTAAGCTTGAGCAATATTTAGTCTTAGTCGCACTTGGCTTGGTCTGGAGTCAAGAGCAAACCCCATACCAAATAAATAAAAAAACTCAAAAAGTAAAGGCAGCTAAAGACACAGAAGATATTTCCACAGAGCTAGAACATTATCATTCTGCTTATTTAATTTTTGTATAAACGAAACATGAAACTAGTAGGGAATCTTCATCATGAACCCTTAAAAACACATTAATTGTTAAATAAGATTATATGTAGTTCAAAAGAAGGCATAAGAGTTTATAGTCATCATTTGGAGATGATGGAGGGATTTGATTGTCCATACATCAACCATTGTTATGTGGTTCATATTTGAACTAATACCCAAATGCAATCTCGTGGTCGTCTAATTTAATTTTTATGCAATTCAATAAAAATAAGTCGGGTTTTCCTTCCTGACGCTATAACTCCAGAACGATTTCCACGGTTTTGCATTCGTTGGAAAGGTCTCAGGCTCCGTGAGGTTTATAGCAAAGAAAATTCCCATAAAACGGGGCCGGGGCGGGACGGGGCTGGGGGCGAAACGAAGTTTGCTGGGACCGCTAGTTTAATTCAATAATATAAAATGTATGTATAAATAAATAAATAGTACATACGTTTGGAAACTACTTAGCCAGTAGAGCTTTCAGGGGTTAAAACTGTATTAGTATAGTAGATCATGAGGTGATAGCTAAAGTTATGATAGTAATGTATGTTTTATTTGCGTTCAAACGCCTTATCGTAAGATCACTTTTAGTAGCGAATAAGGTCGCAATCATTGATATGATTCATACGTCTAAATAATAATAAGAGGTATGTCTCTTAAAGTTATTCTTTTTATTTCAGTAGGGTACTAAATTTCTAGTCATTAATGCCGATTCTGAGGCATTAATTCCTTTTTTTAATGTAACTGATACGTTTTTATTACTTTTTATAGTAAATATGTTCGTTTGAATTACTTTTGTTGTTTTTTGACTGGCTCCAAATACAGATATGCATTCTGATAATGTGTCAAGGGGACTCGAAAACTGTTCTCGTTTCGATTCTATAAATAGCCGCGATAAAGTAATATGAACCAGTTACATGTCTGATTAGCGCCTTCTTTAAACACACGTTCGGGTTTTTGTTTACTGTTAATTTGTTAAGTAAATATTTTTTTACACTTTATACTAATATAAAACACATAAATGTAAGACGCATTTAACACAGTATTGCAAACACAAGTTCATACTAGAGAAATCATGTTTTAGTTAAGTATGCATAACTGAAAATCGTGTCCTATCGGAAAAATTAATAAGAGTATATTAAATCATAGTAAATTCACTCAAATTCAACTTTCAAAAACATGACCATAGAGCAAGAGGAGGTGGATTTTAATTATTTATGAGATGAATAGTAGTAAATTGCACATGTTAAAAGCAACTGTGTCAGAATATTAACCCTATGAAACTGTTTTTACAACACAAAAAATATAGCTCATGAGAGCTTTATTTTTACATAAATATACACTTTTTAGTATCGGTGACTAGCTCCATTAGAGCATGTCCATTAGTCGCACTTGGCTTGGTCTGGAGTCAAGAGCAAACCCATACTAAATAAAAAAATTAAAAAAACAATGGCGAAAATTAGTACCAATGAATAAACCCTTTAAAAAAACCTTGGAGTATATCCATAACACAACAATGTGTTTAAGATAAGCGAAGAATGTATACAATTAACGTCCATTCATAAATAAAAAGGACACACAAACAAGCTGACTGAGTCAAGTGCAAATACTCCGAATGGAGTCGTTATCAGTATAATAACAGATAGTTAACTACTGGATTTGATAGTTACGATGTAGGTAAATTGGCCAAGGGTAAGGTAAGAATTAATGCTTCTTTGGTCAGATGCCAGTTTTTCGTAAAACTATTTGCCTGGCCAGACCAATACCTCTATTGTGACGTTTTGACCGCCCCGTTGGTGTAGCGGTTAGTTCGCTGGTCACTACCCAAAAGGTCCCGGGTTCGAATCCCGGGTCGGGCCGTAATTTGTTTCTGGGTTTTTCTGTCTAGATAATACTCAGAGTCAGGAAGATGGTGGTGATGACCACTGTGATGGTCACCCCCGAGCCTAGCCGTAGGTCCTGCGCCTGATCACTATTGGCCATGTCGGACTGCCGTCTCACCGAGTTAATGAGAGTGAAGGAACAGAGAGTGCACTTGTGTATTGCGCACACATCTGGGCACTATGATCTGCGTACCTAGCCTACCTCTGTTTGTTGCGGGGGCCGCCATTTTACCGAAAATCGGTAGGAGAATATGTTATGACGTTTATTTAACCTACACAAGAAGTAAAAAGCAGAGCACTCAAGAAATCGTACTTATTTTTCCCATGTTCCGTCAATCACGTTTATTTTTAGGCAAAAGAACTAATTTGAGAAATTGATCCCTGGTGCATTTAACCTTAGTATATGAACGGGCTAAAAATGGCCTCGTTATGAAACGAAAACCAATTGCCGCTTGACACATAGCTGTTCATTTACATGAAATAATTAAATTATAATGATATTCACAAGTAAAAAAAAAGTACTGTTACATTTTATTTATCTGAATAAAACTCACATGATTCGCCCGCGACCTCTGTAGGCACAGAAATAGTCACAGTTGAGTAGTCATACGCGTATGTAATTGAGCGACGGCCATTTATGGACCGCGACCCAAACTGGATCATAGGTGCGCAAGAGTAGATGGATGTCGTGACTCGTGACCCGTTACGTGGTGAAAGTACAAATGTTAGGTAAATAATTAATGCTTTAGTAGTTATTATACAATATCAGGGCAACTGGCCACTGCAATACGAAGTGGAGAGACCGCTTGCAATAGTTTTATATTGTGTAGACATCTTTAAATAAACATTTTATTATTATTAATGCGAAACCTAATCAAGCGTAATACGTGTTTGTTGTATTCCTGTGGGCGTTCAGTTGAAGGACATGATTTTATTTGGGTTTTTTATACATATGTTTCATATTGTGCCTTTTTGTATTGTACATAAATAGGCTCTTCGATTATTTAATTAACGACCAGGAAACACGGGATCTAGCCCGTAAATACACGAAACTGCCATTAACACGATTTTATAAACAAATGAATATATCATGCGTCACATACCTGTGCATCCCTGAGGTCGGGCTCGCTCGCAGCAGCCGCCAACCCGTCATCAGACACCGCGTCGTTCTTCCCGCACACCTCGCTGGCACTAGCACTTAACGCCCTCCTCCTCGCATCCTTGGCATCCCGCGCTTTGTCGCGTGAATCCCGGGATTTGTCCTGTGAATCCCGGGATTTGTCCCATGAATCCCGGGATTTGTCCCGCGAGTCGGCCGAGTCGCGGGAATCGCGGGATCGGTCACGCGAGTCACGGGAACGGTCGCGACCGGAGAGGATGTTTCTTGTTTTGGATAGAAGGTTTAGAGGCTTGATGGATTTGCGGACCTGCCGGAAGAAACATACTATTGTTATAAGCTAATCTATGTATGTAATCTATGTAAATAATAATACTAATGATTACGTTGGTATTATTATTCATCCTCAAAAATTCAGGCCAAACTACTGCATTGGCTTTGTTTCATTTGGCCATGGGACCAAAAGAAATCAGTTTAAGTATATATTACAAAAAATATCAGTAAAGAAAGAGAAATATAAATAATTAATATTTTAGTGTAGTTTTTATTATTGTTTGGCACTATACATACTTAATATTACAAATTGCACTTGTGTCAGGCGTGGAATAGAACCCCACATCTATACTAATATTATAAAGCTGAAGAGTTTGTTTGTTTGTTTGTTTGAACGCGCTAATCTCCGAAACTACTGGTTCGAATTGAATAATTCTTTTTGCGTTGGATAGTCCAGTTATCGAGGAAGGCTATAGGCTATATAACATCACGCTACGACCAATAGGAGCAAAGATATAGTGGTAAATGTGTAAAAAACGGGAGAAAGAAGTCACTATTCCACGCGGACGAAGTCGCGGGCAAAAGCTAGTTTTATGATATTCAGCCCCATGCAGTGCAATTTGATGATTTTATTATTTTTTTAACTATTTGATATAATATTTTTCATTTACACCTATTTATTAACCTATATTGTAAAAAAACCTAGGACGGAAACTATATTATAAGACCTATAAAAGGCAATGTACTCGTAAATTACGACAATACTATCACTGTTTGTCATCTCACGTTATTACAAATCTCAGGTAGGTTCTTAATCGTCACCATCATTAACAGCCAAAGGACGTCCACTGCTGAACATAGGTCATAGGCCTCCCCCACGGTTTTCCACAGCGACTGATTACAGCTAGTAGAGACAGGTACTTAATATGGCACCAAAACACTTACCTTGCACTTAATAGTAGACGGATGCACAAACTTGCCGTCATCTTTATCACCCGGCTGATCCCTCATCCCCAACACCAGCATATCGTCCAACGACGCTTGCAGATGCTTTCGCCTCGGCCTGGCCTCCTCGTGACTCCTTGACGAGTACACAGACACAGAGTCTGAGGCCTTCTCTTTGAGGGTAGAGGCCTCGGTACCCCCGTTTATGGAATCAGCAGAACGCCACTGGCTAACTTCAGTGCCCGCATTGATTGACTCGGCAGATCGCCACTGGCTTACCCGAGGACGCTCTTCGTATATTTCTACTGAGTTGAACGTTTCGGCCACGCGATCTGTGAAACGATAGAAAAATCGGTGTAAAATTACAATCAATTTTATAAATACCGTCACGTGTCATCATCATTATCAGCCAAAGGACGTCCACTGCTGAACATAGGCTTTCACCACGGATTTCCACAGCGACCGGTTGTGAGCGGTCTGCATCCAGTGTGATCCCGCGATCTTTACAAGGTCGTCTGTCCATCTTGTCTGTGAATGTCCTACGCTGCGCCTTTGGTCGAAGGTCCAATCTAGAACTTTTCTGTCCCGTCGCCGTATACGAACTGTCATATGTAGGTCATGGTCATTTTTCAAGCTTATAGTTTGTAACGAGGTATAATACCTTCGTAATATTGGAACTTAGTATGAGCAGCTCAGACCGTGAAGGCTAGATGATATTTAAAATTTAAACAAAACATTTTTGATTACATACAATTTTTGCCACAATTCAAAAATTGTGTATGTAGTATCAATAAATACTGTTGGTATGTAGGTAGCTCGTAAGATAAGAAACAATACATACCTATATCCAACTGCGCTGGAATGAACTCGTAGTGTCCCTCGCTCTCGCTGTACACCCGATCGTACACCGCCCTTCCTGCTGCTTGAGCGCCGTTATAATTAAACCCGTCGTCTTCAGCTCGAGGGCGCACTGACTGCGGCTCCGTAGCGCTTAGCATCACATCATCCAAGTTTAAAGGCCGGCCCTGACCACCAAAACCATCCACCACAGGCGTAGCGTTCGATAGAAACGACCCGTCAGCGTCGAAACCACATCCAACCATTCCTATAGGACGCCGCGGACGTACAAACCCATCCGGCGCCGGACGCTGAGCAAAATCAACCACCAGTATTCGATCAGCTATGTTTCTACAATCATTGTGGAATCCAATCCCAGAATCGCTGTTACTAGACGTCGTTGTCACTTCACTGTGGTTACTCGGTTGAGGTGAGTTAGCGACGAAATCTTGACCATCCATTCTAGCGTCTTCGCGTCTGCAAAGCCGTCGATCTCTAGGCGCTCTGAATGCAGCTCTGTTGCATCTCGAAAAGTTGCCAACCGACGGACTATCTCCTTTCACTGCCAATTTGGATAATTGCTGCAAACTTGGACTCGCAGTCTCGTCTGCTGGTAGAGAATACATCCCTCTTATGACTCCGACTACGTATTCAGCTGATGGCGGAAATTCCAAGCATCTTTCCGCTACTGGATCTCTCGTACACGTTATTTGGAAATCCCTAGCTCTCCCAACGTGAGCTTCGTGTTCAGCCATACGCGGATCCACCGAGAACACGTGGCAACTGTGTGACGCTTCTGCTTCCGTTGATTCCGCTGACGTCACCAGCCCGAAGTATCTTCGATCGGCCTCAGATCCGCAGCCAGCGAAGACGATTCTCTCGCGTTGGTACTGCGCCAACACTTGTCCAGTAGGCCGTCTCAAGAATAGTGCATTTGGAAGAACAGATAATAGAACAGGGGCGGCTGGTCGACGTTCCTGTCTTAGCTTCCTAACAGCTGTTCGGACGTTCCCAGGAGCGGCGTTTGAGGCGGCTTGAGGAGTTTCTATAGTGCCTAAATAGCCCACGACAGCGCGGCATTCGAGTCGAGCCACATGGTTCGGGGTAAGTTGAGCCCGACTCAAGTTTTGAAGTATCTCGTTGACACCAGACGTGCTAGGCGCAGCGTGGCATCCTGAAATCAATGAATAGTTAGTTATTCACTACATCTATAGGATTGGACAATAAGGGAATGTTAGAAACATCACAAAACAAAAAGGTGAAATAAAAGGTGATTGTAACTACAGACAGACAGATGAATATTATTAAAATGCCTGGAAAATGTTAGTATTATAAAGTGCAATCATAACCATATTATGCATGTTGATGAGGATACAATGTGTTCCTTTTGATATTTCATAACTTTAAGGGTTATATTATATGTATAACAAAAACTAAAATGCCTGATTATGAACACATTTTTTAATAGTACAAAAATGGACACAAGTATGACTAAGCTTTTTTATTGCAACTTTGCCTAAGTTACATGTGTGGGTCATTCAAGTTATTTCACATTTAACTGTTGATTGGAAGATGTATTTTTCTTAAATTATTTTGTATTATAAAATATAAACAAATTACAAATTGAAAAAGCCTTGAGTCATGGGATATCAAAATGAACACATTGTATAACAATGAAAGTTAGTAAGGGTGAATGCAATTATTAATGGGAAATAATCACAGGATTATTTTATGTATGTTATTTTATGATATTAAATTTGTTATTTATCTCAATCAGCATCTGTTTTCTAAAAAACATTATTAAAGATTATTTGTTTTATTATTTTTAATTATTTCTTATTGTGTTCCCATACATTTGGGTATAAAACAATGAGCAAAGTACATAGTCTATCCTTTACCTACTGTTTTCACATAAAGTCCAAAGTCAAAATATTGTTGCCTTTATGGGGCCTGTGATAACTCTTTATCTTTTGGACCCTACTAGTGCTTCAAGACAAAAATTTGTTCAAATAAATAAAGGTAAGTGACAACATATCTCGTGCAAAGTGGTTAAAGCACAAACACAAATTAATGGTGTACATGTGTAACTCTAACCAAATGTTACTCACATATTGGAACTAGCCATCTGTAAAAAGTAAAATAAATGTTAATTCAATTGAGTACATACATAGTTTCATATAATACATAACATATTTTGTTAGAGGATTAATAAAAACCAACACCATTAAGGCATTAACTCGTCAAGTATGTGTGAACGAGACACAATAGAAATTCCATTATTATGCGACTCCCGGCAGTCGTTTGATACCTGACTGATTAATATTGCATAAATAACATGTACTATTCTGTAATATCTACTTTGTTGAAGCACAAATTAAAATTATCAACAATCAAGTCAAAAGTATTTAATGAAAATGCTTGTTCTAGAGATTGCTTTGTTGCGTTGAAGCCAAATCTTTTTATTTCTAACATCTTTTTGTTAGTAAGCATCATATCATTTCAAGGGAAATGCTTCAATATTGTACATACATGATTGTAAATGAAAAATCATAAATGTAAATATAAACTTTTGATAAAACTATCAAATCCTAAAACTTACTAGGCTTATATTTAGAAAATCTTGCTTACCGGGGTGATGCATCATCTGTGGTCTGCGACGCGGCGGAGGATGTCTTCTTCTCGTGCGAGCTCTCTCATCAGGCTCCGTGTCTTCAGTATCTGTGGGCGGCGACTCCCGCGGCGCCACGCTCAGGGAAATGGCTGCAGGCGCCGCCGCCACTAGCCGAGCTACCGACGCGTGTGGAGCCCGCGCCACATTCGCACCGTCCACTGTCAGCAACGCATCACCCGCCCGGAGCCCAGCCCGCTCCGCAGGCCCGCCGGGCGCTACCGCAGACACCACGCACGGCCGCTGACCCGCTATAGTAAACCCGAACCCTCCGGCCCCTCTAGCCACCACCAAACGACGCTCAGCTGTCCGGGCCAGGACAGCACGACGACGTCTCCTCCTCTGCTGTTGTGGAACCATCATTTGTCCGACTTCTATCACTCACAAACTAACACAGTAAGCATTGTTCGATGCAAGAAAGGTGTCACAACAGGATGAAGCCCAGAACCTAGCTGAAACACTTATAAAATCTGTCAGAAACTAGAAAAACTAGAATTAAAGAAAGTTTCGAGGTCTCCACAAGTTGACGTTTAGAAAGTTTGAGTACATTCGGAAACCATATTAGCAAAATTTTTAGCCCATGGCATTTAACAAAGTCAATGGAAATCAGGAAACAACACCTACAATACAAAAGCTTTGATTTGCACAAACAAAATTACATGTTTTTGGATATTATTATCTACCGACAGATGAAAAAAGATTCAAAATGAATGATTTTCTGTAACCATTCCATGTTCTTTTTCTTAGTTTTTCTTAGATAATTTAGAACGGTTTTTAGAATGAGAAAAAAAAAACCTTCTGTTGTCAAATTTGACACTGTCAAGTTGTCTGTCAAGCGTCAAGCAAGCAACGTATTTGTCAAACCGGAATTTGAAAACTTTGCTGTTCAACGTTTTCGAAAACGTTTTATAGCAAATCATTTACTTAGTACCGAAATATTGTTATACTTTTCTTTTCTGTCTTCTGGTAATAACAATGGGCGATTCATTATTTGATATATTTGGTGATCACTTAATCAGGCAAGGCGTGAAAAATGTGGGACGCCAACCTTTGTCCAATAACGGTAAGAATTATTTTTATTTCCTCGAGATTTACAGCAAATTCTTAAGATTAATTACCCTTTTTAACGTGTCATTTTATAGAAAACATGGGTAAAGCCGTTCTGAGCGCTCCTCTGAAGCCTAACGAGCCTATAAAGAAGGGTGAAACGAAGAAGTCCTTTCTGTCGAACAAAGGGACAGCGCTGCAAAGCACCCCTGCCCGGCAGGTGTTCACACCGCGCGCTGTGAACGTTGGCGCCCTCATCTACAGCGACCCTGATGCGGACATCAAGGCCGTTGATATGGAGGAGCTGGAGTTCACCAAACCTAGCTACAAATATGGTAAGGGGATTAAAGAGCTTATGGAAATCAGGGGAAGAAGAGAATGAAGTGATGAAAATCTTATGTATTTTCTTTATAGTCTCATCTGTGTAATAAGATACTTAACAGTCCCCAGCTGCTATTTTTCCTCTAAGACAGCTGCAATCAATAAAAGAACAATAAGCTATATAAAAACTACCTACTATGGAAAGTGTGTCTACCCTCATTTGAGTTATCAATATTGTGTCAGCTTTGATAAAAATTTCATAATACTTTTCAGACAAAGATATCCATGACTACCTAGGTCTACCAGCACCCAAGTATATGCCGCATCTATCCCCACCAAACACACCACCTCCCACATTAACCAGACCATCTATGGAACTGGACAACTCTTATCAAGATGAGTTCTTTACTGGTGAGTTATAAAAAGCACATGTCAGCTTTTCTTTGCGTGTCAAATAATGTTAATAATCCTGATATTCCTATTAATGTATGATTAAAAACAAGATAACCACAAAATTAACATAGGTAATTCATTGTTGAACACAGAGATATTTTTAAATTAAACAGTTCATTAATATAATTCACAACAGTTATAAAAAGATTGCTTTCAGTATTCAACAACACAACTAATACAGACACCTATTGTTACAGATGATTTCTCAAATGAAAGCATTCAGGATGAGGATCTTGGTCTTCCAGACTTGTATTGATTTAGAATACATAATTATAATTTTCCGATGAAAAATAAGAGCTTTTATAAGATAATTATGTATGCCAGTGTAAATGTTATACTACAAATTAAATAAAAGCATCAGTATCTAATGTTGAAGGATTTTACCATGTTTTGAAGTGTATGAGGAAAATATTGTACAATTCACAAACTAATTCTTTGATGGAGAAATATAAAAGTGTTTATCAATTTCATTGATTGCAATACAAGAACTTGTTTGTGCATTATACAAAAATAATATTTGACTACAAGATAAAACATTTGACTCCTTTGCTATTAGCTTTTAGGTATACATCTCAGTATTTCGTTTTTATCATTCCGCCTGTGAAGTGATTGTAATATAGTATGTATAAAACTGCTAACTTATAAAATAAATATTTCAATAATGAGTACTTGTTTATTTCAAAGTTTAACATAGTGTATACTAACTTAATATTTACAATTAAATTAAATGATGTGGTTAAATATACATTAACATCATGTCAAGTACTTCTTTCCTAGAAATTGAATTTTCTTATCAAAAGCCGGCATGGCTATTGGAGTATCTTCTTTGTAGAATGGATTCAGCATCAATTTAATGTATGCCTCATAGACATCAGTGAAGAAGTTCTTGATTCCATCTTCATTCCTAGCATCATGAACCATTACAAACCGCATCTGTAAGAGGGAGCTATTATTGAAACATCTGCAGTCTGATCATGTATTGAATAAGGGTAAACATCTCTTATAGGTACCTGACTAGCAGTAACAAATGCAGACACAAACCACTGATTGAACTTATCTACTGATTTGAGGTAAGTATTTGTCACTTTCCACATGTGCTCGTCAACCAAGTCCAGGGCTGCGTGCGCTATGAACTGGTTCAAGTGCCTGTTATCCTCTTTCTGCAAGTTTATGCACGTTTAAAAGAAATCTAAGACGAGTTAAACAGAGAGTGTTATGAGATATAACCGAGCAACCTACACTTGTAGGTGGCTCTACGATTTCGTACCTTTGCTTCTTTTGTGATTGGAATGAAGTCCATTTCAAATATGGGATTGTCTGAGTGACCTACAATAACGAAATAGTATGTTCCAGCCATTCTTGCTATAATAATTCTTATTGTTATTTGTGTTTTTCAAACATCTCTTGACACTTTTTGCTTGTTGGGTGCCTTGTTTCTTGTCCAAGATGATCACAGATTAGTAAGAGTATGTCTAAAGATGATGTTGTTTCTGTCAACCAACACAGCTGTCGATGTCAAGTCAAATTATTGACAGCTTTTTTTTTAGCCCCAAGTCCTCAAAGGCAGCGTGAAACGTCGTGAAACTCGGCCTTTCAACTTACTCTGCTGGACACAAAACCCGATCCAATGATTATAGCCATCCCTGTCACTCATAATAGTAGGCCGTGTATGCGTGTGACAGGGATGGCTATATCCATTGAATCGGATTACTTTGTACTGTACACCACCAACCTCTCAATCAATAAGCCCTTCATAAACCTAAAATTGGCGGGAAATATCGTGGACTGTGTTTTGCTGTGGTGTGGATCTCACGAAAGGCAGTCAGGCAGGTTCACAGGGTCAGGGCAGGGTATTGACGGTGTGAGAAATAGAAGTGCATTTCTTACTTTATAATGAATCGTAAGTAAAGTTTAGTCATTATTATTACGTGAAATCTTTAGTGTTACCTCATGTAGGTATCTAATATCCCATTTCCTGTAATAATTTTATTTTAAGCATCTTGGTCGGTGCCGATTGATAAACTAACTTACTGGAGAGCAGGAACTTGGGTTAAATACGAAGCAACGCCCTACAATTTAAGCTTACTTATCCATTGCGATCAGTTGTTAATCTTGAATAACAATAAACTTCTCGAATCGTTGAATATGAATGGGAAAATGAAAGGCATATACAAAAAAGATGTTTTGATATTAATTATTAGCACAATTACACAAGAGGTGAGTGCATATCAATAGTTAGGTAATTTTGATTAAGGAATGCATTGGTCAAAGCATTTAACTTATTATTCATAAATATACTTAGATGTTCCTTGATATTTTCTAACTAAAGTATTTTTGCTTAATACAGATTCGTAAGTTAAAGTTTCAAATAAAGTACCGTGCCGACCAGTTTTTACAAAAAATTGGGGAACATTTTCTGGTAGTAAACCACAATAGCTCGTCGAAGATTGGAACTGAAAAATATCGCAATATTGACAATATTTTCAGCATTGTACTGAATAAATGTGGAAAGCAATGTGGTAGGTACAGTTCAGTTACTTCAGTCAGTTATATAAACTTCAATTTCTTGCTTAAAAATCGAATAACGAGTAGGTACTCTGAATACTTTATTTTCTTTCAGAGTCAGTAAATCATCAGTCCGTTGCGCTTCCTTCAAACTTTGATTGTTTTGTAAAGTTGTGTTTGCTAGATCCAGCTTTCCCAAGCTTTGTTCAACAAACACAGCAAATTATTGACATGGAAATAATAAAAAATAAATAAACAATTATTTTGATGCAAACAACAGTTATTTCTCTTTAAAGCGTTTGTTTGTTTGTTTCTTGATTTCATCAAAATTGGCCTTATTATTTAAAAAGCGTAAAGTAAGTTTCCTATCAACTCAAGTTACGCTCATCTACTGAAATAATAAAGGCCAACTTTTAAATGGTAAATTTCGATTTCTCTTTTCCGAACGTACGTACGAGGCCTTATTGTAGAACGACAAAGACCATGCCATGAGGAAGGAGTACTTATGAGTATGAATACAATAAGTTGAAAAAATAATAATGTTATTCATAGAAGGTGAAAATGGTAAGGTGTCCATCAGTTAATATAATGTGGCAACAAACCAATCTCTTTTCTAAATTTATATTATTTTTTGAATATTTATTTTTTATTATTTTGACAAGTTTATGTTTTGTTAGTTTGCTTTTTACGTTTAAAAGATAAATGTTGATTTTCAGTGAAATATCATTTTATTTTACTTTAAAACTCAAATTCCATTGATCCCTCACGAACGCGAGCACTTTTTTTTGTACTACGACACAAAAACCGTGAAATGGAATGAAAAAATCTGCTGTCGAAGTGACAGCGCCTGTCTGTCAAACAAATTTGTTTTGAATTTTAAAAATTCTCAACCGTAAACTTGTTTGTTTTGCTTGCTGAATGCTGATATTATATTATCTGACCCTTTCTATTAATTGTGAAACTTGTTTGTTTTGCTTGCTGAATGCTGATATTATATTATCTGACCCTTTCTATTAATTGTGATCTTGTGTTAGTGCGTTTAAAAAATGCTTCCAACGAGATATATACCTGGACAATCGTCAGCTATGCGGAAATCTAGGTAAGCTTACCAGATTTTGACCATAAAGAAAAACAACATGCCTTTCATGTTTTGATGTAAATGGTCGTGTTTTTAACTGCTTCGAATGTTTGTAACATCTTTAATATATCTTATCTACTGTTAAGGCTGGAAGGCAAGCCGTCCCTGCTGCCCAAACCTCGGCGGCCGGGTTCAACAGACCGCCTATCGACCGAGGCGCGAAGGCCTAGCACCACGGGGCATAGATCGAGCAGTGCCGAGCCTAGAGGCACCTTTGGGGGAGCCCGACTGAGTAGAGAGGCTTCGGCGACGAAGCTGCAGCTTAATGGAGTAAGTAAGCAGTTTTCGACAGGATTATCTCTGGTGATTGGAATGGAGGTGAATTACCTAATTTATTTCAATGTATCTCAATGCCAATACGACGATATGTTATTACACTGTGCATGTAATAACATATCGTAAGCAGTCTGTGTTGCTTGCAGATCTGTCTTTCTTCTTGATTCTGTTATCTGACTTATTATTGAAATTCAATGAAGGCAATCTATTTTTCATTACTCTAATATTTGTAATGGTTTTTGTCTATTCCAGAGATCCCGGTCACAGCAGAGTGAAAGATTTGGCCAGTCCCACATGACACCTCTGAGAGGCAGCCAGTACTCTAGTAGGCCCACTACTACACCGGTAGTAAGAACATTTTTCATTATAAATCATTTCCTTAACAAGGCTATTGTTTGTGTAAAGGTTAGATGTAGAAAATATGCTCCATAGTAATTAATTATAATTTCACATATTCAGGCAGGCAGTTGAAGGAATCAGAAATAGTAATTATGCCTATTATAATTCACAAGATTTTTTATTACGGACATGATTATCCCTCAGTCATCTCAATACAGTGACATCATATTTAGTGATTAATTTCTCATGCCTTGGTATATAAGAATATTGTGGAAATACATCTTAAGTAATTTTGCAGAGAACACCATCAGAGGACAGAGCAAGCCGCAGCTGGCAAACATCACTGGAAAGAGCTCTCGCCTTTGTCACTATCAAAGATCAAAGGTAAATGAAACTAAAGACTTAGAAAATGTATTATATCATTTCAGATTTCTTACTAGTTATTAGTGAAAAACACAGACCCAGTAGACGAGAGTATTTAATGTAATTATTGGATTTTTTTAGGGTTCCGTAGCCGAATGGCAAAAAACGGAACCCTTATAGTTTCGTCAAGTCTGTCTGTCTGTCCGTCCGTATGTCACAGCCACTTTATTCTGAAACTATAAGCATCACATAGCTGAAACTTGGTAGGTAGGTGTATTTTGTTCACCGCTTTCCGATTCAGATACAAAAAGTAAGAAAAAATAATATTTAAGGAGGGGCTCCCATACATGAAACTAAAACCTAAAATATTTTTTTTACTCAAACCTATGCGTGTGGGGTGTCTATGGATAGGTCTTTTAAAATGATGTTGAGGTTTGTAAAACTATTTTTTCTCAAAGTGTAAGGTTTGAGATATAGACGCTTCCAAAGTGGTAAAATGGGCGTCCCCCCCATCTAACTTTTGAACTAAGAAAGTGAAAATTTTGAAAAAAATAAATGATGTAGATCTCAACAAAAACTTGCAACGAAAATTGGTTTGAAGGAGAATCGAATCAGTAGTTTTTGAGATATTGCACATTTTTATCAACCGCAAATATAACTTTGTCTTTCATACAAACACTATAAAAAACAAAGTTATTTTTGTGAATTTAGTTAAGGGTGGCACGGAACCCTCAGTGCGCGGGTCCGACACGCACTTAACCGGTTTTTAATTGCGGGTCTGTGTTTTTCACTAATAACTCATTTTTAGCTTTGCAACAATTAATAATTCTTCTACTCCACAGACCAATATCAAACGCGGGTTGGCAACGCTCAGAGTTCTCGCGCGTCCAAGAGGCATTAGGGCGCCGGGGAGGCGCAGATGGCGCTGCCATGGCTCTAATACGACCGCTAACCATTGCTCGCTTTGTGGACATCACCGGAGCCCTGCTCACTGCGATAACAAGGGATGCTAAGCTGAACAACGATAATTATGTTACTAAGGTATATACCAGCCATACCAAAAAGCGAGACCGCGGTGCGTGAGGGGCGTAGGCAGCTCGCATACAACCGCGCCCCGCAGCCCCATAGGTGAAGTCTCAATTAAGCAGTTTAGCTATATTCCCTTTTTCATAAAACTTTATCTTTTCAGCTCCCTCACCTAGCCAAGCGTCTCCTCTACCCCGGCACAGTGTCCAAGTCGTGGCTCAAGACTGTGAACACGCTGCACGCGTTCCCTCACGCTTTGGCTCTAGTGGCTTACTTGTTGGACTTGGCTAACCACATTGTGAGTAAGAAAATACAGTTTGAAAACATCCTAATTTTTTGATTTCAGTCAAATGTCAAAATATTTTTCTACTGATTTTCGGTAATGGCGGCCTCTCGCAACAGGGATATGCAGGAGATATTACAGTGTCCAGATGTGTGATCAGGCGCGCATCGGGATTCGAACCCGGGACCTCTTGGGTAGTGGAACCAGCGAACTAAACTCTACACCAATGAGTTAGTCACGTTAAACATAAAAGTACTTTGAATTAAAGATTTGACACACACAACAAAATAACTCTGCATCTAACCATATGATTTGATCCTTAAATACATATATTTTGTGTACATTTTAGGAAATGCCAGTATCCGATGACTGGTTGTACGTCGGCAAGGACGAGCTGGCTTGTCTTCGTCGCGATTATCTCTACAAATGCTGGATTAGGTAATATAATTATTGCCATTAAAAACTTCTATGACAATGGCCTATTTTTAGGGTTCCGCACCCATGGGTAAAAACGGCGTCCTATTACTAAGACTTCGCTGTCTGTGCGTCGGTCAGTCCGTCACCAGGCCGTATCTCAAGAACCGCGAAAGCTAGATTAGTTGAAATTTTCATAAAGTATGTGTTTCTGTTTTTTTTTAAGGGGCTCCCATATCACAAACGGGATTGTTTTGCCCTTTTTTGCTCGATATCAATAATGGCAACAGGTAGGCACTTGAAATATTCATCTTCATGTATGTTGTTTAACTAGTCAATGGTACAGAGCCCTTCGTGCGCATATCGGACTCGCATTTGGCCGGTTTTTGAACTTATATAAGGTGTTTTTCTATAAACGGGTGAAACTTTAACAGAACTACAAATTACTTCAGAAAAACCGGGCCCTATAATTTTTTTTCTTAAAAACGGGCTAGTTTTATTATTAATTTTTTTCTAACAAAATAATAATATTTTTAAAAGCATCCTGTGTCTAGTCAGAAACATCCCAACGTCATCACCTCTCTCACTTTTCCCTCATTTCCTCCTTTTTAAAAATTACATTATATTTTTGTACAGGTTCCAGGACCCGGGTCACCAGTTCGAAGACTTGAATGAAGAGTATTTGCAGAACTTGAAATTGCTACTTGGCAATGATGAAGATAAAATCGTGGAGCTGCATCAACTGATCAAGAGTAAGTTTGATTTTGCTGTATTTTAGTACCTCTTTATCACTTGAGTAATGTATTGTCGATTTTTTCTTGTACCTATAGATTTTAATGTTTAACTTACAGATAAGTCTAATTAACTAAGTTCCCCGAGACTCCGACTCCGCGCGTAGTATTGCTTTTTTTTTAACTTTTCATACGAAGCGTATCAAAAGTAAATACATAGGGTAAGCGAAAAAAAATATACTCCTATGAGCGAAGCGAGCGCGAATAGTTCCAGGCCAACATCTGTTTAGGCGTGTTATGCCATTTCGAATTAAATATATAGGGTAGTAAATATGTACATGTACGTAGCGAGAGCAAAGATATCGGAAGTCCATTCCATAAGATCAGAATAGCGCCAAAACCAAATTATGGACGCGAGCGTGAAAATACTCTAAGCCTAATTTAAATTCATAATTTTACAAGTGCAATTTATATTATTAAGTTTGTATGGTGACAAAACACTATAAAAACAAAAATAAACTTTAAATTCATAAATGAATTCGTTTTATGATATCTTCAAACCAGCATTAATCACTAGGAACTCCCAATATTGTAATTGGTTCTTAGTGGAAACTAGCCTTTGAGTGCTCTACTCTATGCGAGGTCGCGCTA
>OY757272.1:10768546-10833201 GCA_963584085.1 Pyrausta aurata | reverse complement strand
GTGGAGTGGAGATTACAGAAAATAACTTGAAGATTTTTTTATATAACTTTTTTTTCTGTATTTTCAACTAAACTGACAACCAACCCCTTGAATTTCGCTCGTATTTTTTACACCCTGTATATAAAATGTACTATTTGGATGAATTCGCACAGAAACGTATCATTCTAATTTAAACACTTCTCACTTTTAAGTCGAATATTGTATGAATCTGGACGAGCGGGGAAAACTAACGCTAAAGATTATGAAACTAACAAATCATACTTTAAGTATAGGTACTGATAGTTTAGTAATTTATTGTTGTAAACAAAAATTATACAAGAACAAGAGTATTTACTCTGAGAGTATTAAAATAATATTGCAAATAAAATTGATTTGAAAATAACTTGTTTTAATTTCTGAAAAGTAGATCTTATCTTAGAGCTAAGCAGAAATATTTAGTGTACATTGGTATCTTCTGCACAAGAAAGCAGAATATAATTTGTAGTTTGTTGCCAATATTCTGATACCAAGCAGGAAAGAAAGAAAGGATTATCCATCCAAAGAAAGACTGTAAACGTTATAAAGTCTACTTATTTAATCATCTAACTACAAACTAGATTATTATTTATCAGCAATTGCTGGCGTTTCCGCTTGCTGTTCCTTCACTGGCTCCACCGCTGTTTCTGGCATGATCCTGGTTAGTTTCGAGGGATCTTTAGCTGGCGCCCAGTCGGGGATGATCTTGTGATGGACACGCCAAGTGCCGTATAAGTTTGAGAGATGTTTCTCAAAGACTACATACTCGAGGACATCTTTCGCGAGTATCTCGCTGCCGTGAATGAGGCGGCCAAAGCGGTCGTATACAGCTAACTGCTGGCGCGTATGGAAGCGGACTGTTACCTAAAAATTACATTAAATAACTTGTAAAAATACTTGAAACTGGTTTTCCAAAAAAATATAGTTGAAAGCATAAATATAAGCTAAATTATTGACAGTATTGTATGAAGTGGACAAACTAGCAGAGCCCTAAAATATTCTCTACCAGTCAAACATTGAGGCAGGAATGTAGATTTAAGATAGACATTTAAAACGAAAAACAGAAGTGACTAACAAGTGTAGATTGACTGTGTATTATTGTTATGAATGATAACTAAAACAAACCTGCCCATAAATATTTTCCTTACTGACAACATCAGTGCACCTTGCATGGACCACTCTTGGTGGCTCCAAGGAATCTAGAAACTTCCACCTAATAGTTTTTCGTAACGCATTGTGCCTGAATTCAGGATACGCCTTCTCCGTTACATACAATCTTAAGGCTTTCTTATCATTGTTGGCTAAGCTTTCATGTGCTTTGATGTAAATATCCTGGGCTATACCCGCAAATGTTTTGGAGTCAAAATCTTCCTCAAATGATTTGACTTTGCGTATTGCCATCATTGATTTGGATTTCTTTTCGAGCAGTTCAACAGCTTGCTTGGCACGTGTTGCTGATACAATGGATGCTTTCCCATCACCTTCAGGAGGTACGTATGGTTCAAATGCACCGCCTGAAACAATTATTTAGATTACATTGATTGAAATGAAGTCATTCATATTATTTGATTGATAAATCATATCTTGTAAATTGTGGTGTGTCTATAACTATAAAGAAGAAATACGTAAATAATGAATAAAAGGATTAAAGTTCAATAAACATAAATAAAATGCTTCTATCATGTATAGGTATTCTGTGAGTGGGATAAACATGTACAACCAAGGACTACCTCATTTAAGCCTCACCACACAGAGCCTGTTTTCTGTCTAAGTTAAACAACACCTGTAGCTATTTATATGAAAATGTTATCTACCTGTAGCTGAAATGTAAAATGGTCGTTCCATCCACGGCCGAGGAGGTAACACGCCCCTCTCCTTCATCTTCTGCCTCATTCTCTCTTTGGACATCGCCTCAACATCCTCGTTGAAGTCAGGAAGATCTATCTTCATATACTTGAGTTTACGGAGCTTCTTAAATTTAGGGTCATAATGCTTGGTAGTAGTAGTGCGGGACGCTTGAGTGTATAATGCAGCCGGGGCTAGGCGGAGGGCGCCCATCTGTGTTAAATAAAAGATTCCGTTACTTGAGCCTATCAAAAACTTAAAGCAAGCAAGCAAGTGAAAAAGAATTCCGAATAACGGTAGTAGGTACCTTTAAGATCTTACCTTCGTTAAAAGAGAATTTGCCATAATTGGTAATGGACAACAGCTTCTTAATACATAAATCGACACAAACTCATATTATGTAGGTTATCTGAAGTAAAAAGTAATTTTCTAAGAAAATTACTTTTTACTTTTTCTTTAGACATACTCTTACTAATCTGTGATTTTCTTGTTGTTCGGCCCCAATAACCAATACCAAACCAATCAAACAAAAAAAAACCTAGTCCTAATTACTACGATAGAACCTAAGGATAGAACCACTACCTAACCTCAAAAACGAACAGCTGAAGCTGGGTGGGGCTGTCAAAAAATTGACAGCAGTTATCAGTGACCCGTCTGTTCCATGTCAGTCAATGATGTAGCTGTAGTCTGCTGCTTTATAGGTCTGCTGAGTTTCCAAATAACGTAAAACGTTATGTTTTTTTGGTTAGCACGCACGGCTTCCTAACTATGCATTTTGCCACGAGGTAAAAGGTTGAGAAAAGGTCATCAAAGGCATAGATCGGTGGAATGTGGATTATTCAGGGTGACTTGATTCTAAATGGTCTATGATACATTTATTATTCATCTGTGGTCTATACTACTTTCGCCTCCAAGCTTTGCACCCATCTTCAAGTCACCCTGTATTTAATAAACTACAATTTTATATTCTTAGCAGCCGCAGTCTTTTCTTCCCTTCAAGACGCATAAATCAGTACTTTAAAATTTGATACGTGTTTTTACTAGTCGTCTCATACGATTACGATTGAATTGGGTCATCAAACTCATCAACAAAAAACTACAATGCCGGTTTCGCATAACGTAGCAACGTTATGATATACGCAACGCACAGTATGTATGAATAATAACGGCGGAGAGGAATTCACCCATCAAAATGTCTATGGATGGTGTTTTGTTTTTTCTGCCATTTTAGTTAGTCAAATAATTACCATTCAAATTGTGATTTTTAAAACGCATTACAAAATTACTCAAATTTATTGTGTCGTGTTTTAAAATATTTTGATTTATTTTGAAGTGAAAAGCGTCACTGTTTGTGATATTTTGTTAAATTATTTATGTTTTGTGTTAATTGCACTTGCAGTCGTATTTAGGCTTTGTACCGTTTCGTGCTTTTGATAGTTATAATTTGCAATATACTTATTCCAATATTAGCAAATAATAAGTTCTCAAAACAGTCTCGAAAAAGCGTAACATAGGAATTTTGCTCGGGACAATTTGAATCGATCGTCACGCCCGCACCGGACTTCCGGCGACTCCACTACACGTTGTCTCTACCCTGAGGGAATAGAGATCGACGCAGCGTTTCTTTCTTTTCTGAACAGGCGCAGTCCGAGAGAACTCGCAAAAGGAGTAAAAGGCTCCTACATAACCTGTCACTACGTAAGTATTGTGCACACATATACACGGATAGATTGCGCAGCGCGTTTGGAAGTTCACGTCGGTCATTTGTGCTCTTTGCCGACTCATAGTGGTCATATCGAATCGCGAAAGTTTATCCGAGGGTTTCCTTGTGGTTTTGGCGAGTCCGTCACCTTCTCAGTAAGTAGAGCAAAGAGGCGACGCCATGAGCCCACGGGGCGAAGGGCTACCTGGCGCGGCCGTGCGTTGCGTGGCGCAGAGGGGCGATGACCTTAGTCTAACGGGCACCACCTTTCTCATTACTGTACCATTATCCTAATTGCCACGTGTTTTTGTTTCAGCAATATATTGTATGAGTCAGAAGGTAGAAAAACCAGTATTATCGGGTCAACGGATCAAGACCAGAAAAAGAGGTAAGTGACAAAGTTCACATTTCGTAATTTATTTGCTTGTAAACAGTTTACGAGGCTGCCTTGACCATGATCAAGAAGTAATTTCGCTCAGAGCATTAGTGTCAGTAAAGTAGGTCATGTACATAACACTACATTGAGCCCAGCATACAAAGAAAGTTATGTAGCTACATGCAGATGTGTTATCCTTGTGCCTATTTTTTCTAAGGAATGATAATTATTTATCATGGAATAGGCATAGGTACTTTGTCAGTTCATGGTTGTTGGCATGGTCACTTCAAATCATTTCAATTGACTTGTTCATACCATGTGGCATCTTTTTTTATACCATGAATTATCTATCTTGAGGGGTTATCATGATTATTGGTGAATTATTATTGTAGTTCCTGATGTAATGTGTTATTGACTGCAAAGTCTTTGTTTTACTTTGTTCCTTTGACTGTCTACTGCTAGCTAAGTACATGAGTCAGTATATTGACTCATATAACCAAAAATAAATGCAACTGTGCTTAATATTCAGGAATATGAATAGCTGTTATAAAATTTACAGACATTATTTGTTGTAAAGTAGTGGAAATATTTTATTTTTTCCTTGTTCTACCCTACATTTAAATTTGTAAAATAAATCACTCAAAGGTTCCTGTTTGCTCAACTTGGAATAAACTTAAATAGTTTCTGTGCACTTACATCATTTTCGTCTATAGAACTATTAAGAATGCCCTTGTAGCGTCTTAATTTGTACATGGTATTTTTATAATATCATTTTTGTTTTTCATCACTATACAAACATGTATAGTGATGAAACACTAAAAGTAGATATAAGAAAATTATGTATAATGATAGAAGAAATTGCACTTGTAAAAAGCAACTGTAACAGATGAGGAATATACTATATTTAGATAAACTACATATGGATGGTTGCTTAGTATAATAATAAGGTTTTGCAACACATCTGGTTAGCATTGTGTACTATTTGTGGCCTGTCAAACATGTCACATTCCTCCTGCTTCCATGCTCACCCACCCGCATTCATTTCAATTTTGTGTTAATACAGTTCTTTTTAGCACACTTATCTTTTTGGAAGGTGACAGTGGCAGTCCATCTATTTTCATTATGGAGTCTGCAAGTGATATTCTGACGATGCAATAAAAAATTTTTTTAAACATTATATCTTACCATTATGATGAAATTTAATCATTAATTTAGCAACAGTCGGTACTCTGGCATTGAAATCTTTGTATAGTTTTATAGATATTAGGTTTAGATAATTTTAATTGCATTTAAATGTACATTGGGATTTCATTTAAATTTTACTGTATAAACGGGACTAAGCATATTCAGCACCAGGATTTCAGGAAAACAGATTATTGCCATTTACCAACAATTTTGCTAGCATTTGGCCGTATAAATGCCCGTGTTAAAACATTAAATGGTGTTTTTGCTAGACAAGCTATAAAAACATTATCTTTTCCTTATCAGTGCTTCACAAGGAAGTGCTAAGAGAACTCAATGTCAGGTGACAATGATCTTACTTGCTTGCCGCTTTTGTTATCAGCCGGTAATCAATTTCTTGTTATAGTTTTTGCATTGCTTCTGTTATTGAGTAAAATGAATATTCAATCCATTGTGATTTTTGTTTCATAAAAACAGATATCATTTAATTGATTTTATATGTGTCGATTGTGGCTTTGGCATTGATTCGTCCAGTATAAGTTACCTGTTGGGGGAATTCTTGTGCGCTAGTATTCAATTCAATTCAATATAAATTTATTTTCTCTTCACAAACAGGAAACATAAACATAAATAAGGTTAAATTACAGTATACAATTGAAGTATTTTCACACTAGAAACCTTTTCCATAACATATCTAGGATCTTTAACATTTCATCAAAATCGGTTCACCATGCACTGGATCTTTAACATTTCATCAAAATCGGTTCACCATGCACTCTATTAGAGCCAGATTGCGTGTATTGCGCCTTTTGGTGTCGAAGTAGTGCTAAATTAACGCGAAGGAATCATCCGGGCTGTCTATGCAGATATCTCGACTCGTTTCTGCGCTACAAACTTATTTATGACTTTTCATCATTTTAAATCAGTCCGCTATTGAACTGCTCTGCTTATTAGACTTTTTTATGAATATCATGACAGCAGGACAGTTGCTGTATTGGCTTGAGACTGCTGATACGATAGCACAGAATATATAATAGTACTACTAATGCCACTGTACAATAATGTAGGCTAAGCAAGCAACAACAACAGTTCCCGTCTAGAGAGGAAAGCAGCAATAATGTGTCTGAAATCTGTAATTTAACCAGCTAAACGCAGTAATAAAGTTGAAACTGGCATTGGCGTCATCTAACTGTAGCATTCCATATCAAGTAGTTTATAGTGCATTTTTTTTATAAAAGATTTTTACTTCGAGCAACAGTTTCTAATAAACTAAATCTGTGCTCCATACATAATGTATAAACCGGCCCCAGAAGCCGTAGTATCTCACGCGCAAACAAGAATGGAATAGTAATCACTAGCAATTGACGTTATATAGATCCAATTGAATACTATTAAACACTTGGTACTTATGCCTTGGTAGGGTTTATTTTATTTATTTATTTATTTAAAACACTTATGCACAAACAAAAGGTACATATGGCGAATTTAATGCTAAAAGCATTCTTTACCAGTACCAGTTAACCATAGCATAGGTTTAGTGACAAAGAGACAAAAGAGTGACGAGTAGGGTTCTCTTGCTTAGCGTTTTTTGGCAGTTTGCTCTGTTTAAAGTATATCAATCGCTTGATCCAAGTATCATTTCCTTAGGGAAAGTTGAAAGTGGAAAACTGCATGAAAATTTAAATACCCAAAGATATGAGATCAGAAAGGAGGTTGATGGCCTCAGAGATACTCAGTGGGGCTAAGACAAAGAACATGCTCAAATAAAGTATTCGAACAGCTGACGCGTCATGTGAATGATACTTTGATACCGCCTCTATACAAATGATACGTCGACAATTCATACTTATCTCAGGAAACTCACATTTCCTTATGTTCCCATGGCAATACTTGGCATCAACCTGACTCGTACCTTTTATATCGAAACTACTATTAAATAGGACAACGAACCGTCCAAGGGGAAACTCATAAACAACAAGTTAAGAAACCTTATATTTTATTCACAAGTCAAAGTTATAGACATAGTAAGCAAGGTATTTAACAAGATGCAAATTAGGAGTTTGACGATGTAGATGCCTGTTAGTTAAGTACATAATCCACGGGTTCTATGCATATTAAACGAGGCTTTCCGTGACGAGATAAACTTATTAATTAACCTCTTACTTCCTTGTTACTGTTTAACGTTATTGAGTGGAACCTTTATAAATTGAAGGTATAAAGGCAACATTGATACTCTGCTTGCTTATTCTAAAATGGTGATATTAAACATGAATGATTCTTGAAATACATTTTTAACAAATCGAATCCCTGTTCCCAGTTATCTGGGGTCGGCGCAGTATGTTTTGAGCTTCCTTCTTCTTTTTTCTTTTTCTTTCTTTCTTTCCACACTATTAACAAATCGAATCAAATCTCAATAAGCCTCTATCTATCAAAATCAATTCAAAACTTCTAAATATTAATATTACATTATTTCAATCTGTCCCTTTTAAGATTCGTAGGCTTAAACCAGCTCACTGTGGGACACCCATAGGTCATAAATCGTAAATGGTTACCCTCAAATTTCACATATTTGTACTTGTCACCACACTCACTTGTTGTTGTACCTTCTATAACTATAAACAGGTCAGTAATTAGATGCACTTTAACCTTTCTTTTGTGCATTCAAAGTGAGCGCATCGGAAAACGTAAACAGTGTTAACAGTGCCTAATTAAAACAAGTAATGTTATTTGTTGTTATTGCTCGACTATATTGTGTTGTGAGTTATTTTTCTGCAATGGATATTCAAGAAGAGGGTATGTACTCACTATTTTGATATATTTAATTTATATAAATATTGTATATTTTTTTGTAAGCACTTGCTACGAAGTGGTATTTTAGCTAGTCTTTTTTTTTCATTTTCAAAGTTTGGCTAAACTTTTAAATATGTTCCTACTCGAAGCCACGTTTGAGGTATACCTTAATAAAATGGTTAGACTTTCTACTTTTTTGACTTATAAAATGGTCTGCCTTTGTCTGCCTTTGCGCCTTCGAGGAGGCTGCTACGGTTGACAAAAATTTTCGTAGCATTTGCTACGAAATTAGTTTTGTGTTTCTGATTGAATATTAACTTTTTTTATTTCATTTCAAGTACTTTATTTGTATGCTCGTTTTCCAGGATGACCATTTTTGATATTTGGCTATCGGCCAATTTGAGTTATGACAACAAAATGTGCCGTCATATTATACAAACTTTCTTGTCATCTCTGAACGACGCTGAAAATATTAACCAATGCAATTCTGTAAATATTGTGAATAGTATATGTTAATCTGTTGTTAGGCATTGAAATAAATTTATTAAGACCAAAACTAGGCTTTTAAATACTTATTCCGACTGGCTTAATGTCATAGAAAGACTTGAATTGTCAAGAAACCAAGAGCAATGTATTCCGACTGAAAACCAATCTTCTGATCATTCGCGTGGCTGTCCTCGAGAACCGTTTTCAGAGAGTAGTAAAAGAAATCAACGTAGAGAGTGGCTGAGGTATCTAAATCCGATGATTCTACAGTGAATGCATTGCTTGACGTTTCTAATTCTTCCTTATGTATGTACATTAAGCACTGCTGATGTATTGTCACTTATACCGGAGGCTAAGGTGACAAAACTTCAGTATTTATGAGTTAAAGTCTTTATAAATACTTAAATTTCATGGAATAATTTTACCATGTTATCAGCAGATTACTGAAGCGAAGAAAAGATGTTACCCACCCAACATAACTGTTAGCGCGACTTCAGCGGAAGATGAATTGCAAAGCCTTGTTGATCACACTACCTCTCGTATCCTTGAATCTCAAAAATAAGTCTTAGATTCCTCACAAATGTGCATCTGATATCACTGTATTATTACAGGTATAAAATAATAGTAATTTTTCATATTTTTTTAATTTTAATTCGCTCTTGTAATTAATTTATTAATTATTTTAGTGTAAAAATGAGTTTTAATAATTATATTTATAATTTTATTTTAAAAATTATATTTATAATAATTGATTTTATTTTAAATTAAAGTTAATCTAGATACAAGTATGTAATGACTTTTTTTATTGCACTTATCCATACATTTTTTTTTTAAATAAATATTTTGTTCTACAATATTTTTTTTTCAATAACTACTTGCTTTATTATAAATCATTTATGTCCTATTATATTTCTAGAAATACAAATAACATATTAAACACAATAAACATGTTGTAAAAAGACTTTATCTATTTATGACCGCCCTTGTATGGAGCGTGTCCCACCGTGCAGCTTACCTAATTTGAATACATAATTATCTGAAGTACGTAGGTAGGTGAGAAGTGGGCAGAGCTATAAATGGAACGAATATTTATCTATTGCTGTTGGAATCCACACAACTGAGATAATTAGTGACTTATCTGGCGTAAAAAGCGTTTAAAAACTAGCATTAGAAATAATCTGTCATATAATGCTGGTAATAAAAGTTAAAACTTATACTTTTACCATACACACTCGACAAGAATGAATTGCGAAAAAAAAACAACGTACCACGGTGGACTAACAATGGCCATACTCAGTGTTTTTTTTAACCGAAATTATGAAGTTAGTATACATTGGCTGATTACGTAAGTCATATCGGCTGTTCAAATATGACTCCCTTTTCGGCTATATTTGCTTAGAAAGGTAGTAAGAAAATAGCTTAAACGCGTGTCCATTACCAAATTAAGTGCTTTTATTAGTATATTAGGGTTAGTAGCTCCTGAATCAATCAAATTATATAACATACCGAATCAGAGAACTTTTCCCAATGTTTATATCTTCCTACCTTTTGCTATCATAACAGTACTTCTCAATAAGTATCAATAGACTTACCCCCATTCATAATAACTGAAACAGCCTTAAATACCTATTTTAGCTATTACACTGTTTTGTCACTTCCTGTTAAATGATGACAGCGCGTGCAGCGCCAAGAAAGAATGAGACAAAATAGTGTAATAGTTAAAACAGGTTTATTAGACTGTTTGCGTTTTTATCAATAAGAGGGTTATCCAACAACTAGACAGCCGAGTGATGTAGACATTCGCCCGGTTTGCGTAGGACGTGGGGTTGAATCCCTCCTTAATAGTTTGGTTTTCTCAAGAACCTTCGAATAATTAATTAGTTAATTATATTTCTCTTTGCCTCACTAAAACAGACAGGCAATGGCTAGATGGCCGTGTAGTGTAGGTATCAGGAGGTCTACTACGAAAAACGTAAATCGTCAATACTATTCTCGTTTTTTTTTAAATTATTTTGGTATAAAACAGTCATTTCATAGAATTACTTAATCTAAAAATAAATATTTGTAACAGACAATGAGTACCCAAAAATTACTTTCTTTCGTATCCGCAAAACGATTTTCATATTGACAGATTGCGTTTTTCGTAGTTGGGCAGCACTATTTGCGATGGTTCACTTACTTAAGACAATTTTCTACTTAATTTCTTCTTGATAAAAGGACTGGTTTTCACAAATTAATCCTCCCTCTCTTTGCCCACAGATGAGAAAGAGAAGTATGACCCGAACGGGTTCCGCGACGCGCTCGTGCAGGGCCTCGAGCGCGCCGGCGGGGACCTCGACGCGGCCTACAAGTTCCTAGACGCCGCCGGCTCCAAGCTCGACTACCGGCGCTATGGCGAAGTCATCTTCGACGTGCTCATCGCGGGAGGCCTGCTCTGTGAGTACTCTCAGCTCTATGGTCGGGTATAGGACTTGAGTTTGCAGAGGAGCTGAGCAAAAACGTGAATATTTTACTAAAAATGTAACTCAGTACCGAAGACCTAATACGAAAAACCGAGCTACTACTGACATATGCAAGTAGGCCTTAGGCTTCTAATTTTATTTTTCAATTTCAATTTATACAGGCATAGTGTATTATGAACTGTTTTCTAAGAATGTTGCCTGTTATGTATCTTTCTTTACATTTTACATGATGAAACATTTAGGCTAGAGTACTGAATCTCATGTTGAGACATCTCGTTCGTTCATATCTGACTCCCTCTTCCTCCTCCTTGCACACCTCATCTTCATCACCATTCTGACCGTACGTCTCTCTGTCCTCAGTGCCGGGCGGGTCTGTCTCGATGGACGGCGAGAGTCCTAAGACCAACACGTGCATATTCGCAGCCAGCGAGGACATGGATACTATGCGCAACTTCGAACAGGTATGGAATAGTCATGGAGGTGTTTGTCAACAAACCACGTCCATTTTAAATAAAATATTAAATTTTCTTATTTGAAATGATGATAAACATGGCTAGAGTCCTGAACTAATTGTTGAATAACCACACTCGTTCAATCTATTCTGAGTTATATTTCGCTAGAGTTTAAGGTACAGTTTGTAATAACGGTGACTAATTTCAGATTTCCATTTTAGGTATTTCTGAAGCTGATGCGCCGATACAAATACCTGGAGAAGATGTTCGAGGAAGAAATGAAGAAGGTAAATTATTGGTTTAGCATTTATTTTAATTTTTACTTTATTATGAGTATGTTAGTCCAGTAAATTTGTCGGCGAAATGTATGAATGGGCGCCTTGCGTTAAACCTATACTTAAATAATTTGTTGGTTAGTGCTCTTTGTCGATTGTGAAACTGGCTCTTAGTAATAATACCTTTACATGATGAAACACTTAGGCTAGAGTCCTGAATCTCATGTTGAGACATCTCGTTCGTTCATATCTGACTACTTTCCCCATACTTCCTCACCCTATCACACCAAAACGAGTAATAATATGAAGTGTGTGGTGATTACAGGTGCTCGTATACCTGAAAGGGTTTGAGCCGCAAGAGCGCATCAAGCTAGCTCGAATGACTGCCTTGTGGATCGGTATGTATTGCTTAGTTATGTTTAATTATAAAATCAACTCTGATGTCTTAAATAATTGTGTCTACTTGGCCGACCATAAATTTATCATGGTCGATATTAACTATTATGTGTGATTGCGGCTAATAATGATTGGTTCTTCTTAGGCCGAATTGTCACTTATTTAACATCAGGAGCGATCGTGGCCATGTAATGCTAAATTTAAAATAATTAACTTTTTTAAATGAAAAACACATATAGGTGTGACATGTAATTCAATTATATTTGCATTCAATAACAAGTGTTTCCATAAATGCCTCAATTTGTTTTACTTTACTTAAAAAAAGCTATAATATCAATGTTGCCGAAACGACAAACTACTCGTTCGTAAAAATAAAGGGGAATAATAAAACGAGCGAATAAAAAATAACTTGGCGACTGATGATGACGTACTGTTTTAATCACTTGAGCCGTATGAGTTTGAGTAAGCGAATAATTAACTAAACTAACGACGAATATTGATTAATAATAAAATCCAGAACGAGCTTACAACAAGTGGGCTTTGTTATATCCATTTCAGATATAAAAATACTATCCGGGCGACTAAATTACTAACTGAGCGACTAGAAATACAGAGCGGGCAGCTATAATATTAAGATATTTTCGATTTTTCCAATTGAGGTTTTACATAACGAACTACAAAAAAGTTCACTCTGAGCAAAGTTTGTGAGCTGCTGTATTAATGATTATTGGTAACTGATATTCTATTTGAGGTCTTATGTTTTACATTTTATGCAAACTATAAAATGATTATTATTAACAACACCATCATTGGAAGCGAAAATGATACCCATTGGACAAATATTAAAACGAGGCAGGGCTAGCACTTATCTACTAGTGACGATGAGTAGTAGAGCTCCTCAACCCTCATACCAATTAATATTCCTTATAGTATTGATAAGCAAATCACTTTTTTTATTGACTGAAGCGTCTTTTTTTTGGGCTTCGTAGTCCAACGGAACCCTTATAGTCTCGCCATGTCCATCTGTCCGCAGTTCAGCGCAGAGTTAGGTGTTAGAAAACTGTAATTTTAACTCCTCGACAAAGTGTTAAATTAAATTTTGAGAAATATTTTTTTAATATACCTTAGTAAACATACATAAAATAAGCAAAATAATTGTCATGTAAATTTTTGCACAATTTAAATGCTTAGGTACATACATAGTATAAACGGAACCCTTCGTGCGCGAATCCGACTCGCACTTGGCCGGTTTATTATTATTTGATTTAATTAAACGCAAATTGATTATTATTACTTTTTCGTAATACATTGTTTAATTTAATTACCTATAAAAATATTTAGTGTATCTTCAAATAGTAATTTCATAAGATGATTTTTTATTTAAATGTGGCCTCATATTACGCTACTTCGATTAGTATTTTTCAAAGCAGTTTTTGCATTCGAAACACTTCATATAAGATTAAATACCGCTCAGTTTGAATAATCCATTTGCCAAATATTGAAAAAAATGCAGAACGTAATGTTGACACTCAATCAAAAATTGGGTCGCTCATATATTATGAAGCTTCTCATTTTGTATTTAAAGTAACTCAAATTATTTTTTGTTAGTTGCTGATCTGTTGATTTCTCGTCACTCGTACTCAGTCGCTCACTTAGTAATTCTGTAACCCAAATGAAGTATTTTTGACACTTAAAACATTAATTTACAGTCACTCGTTTAAATACTACCCAAAAATAAATATGAGTGCATTGATCTAACGGTCGGCCATATAACGGTATGTGGACAGTCGCCTCGTTTTTGCGAAGCCTGTATCTTTCCATAATGTTATACCTAGAATACAGAAGTTTTTCTGTAATCTTATTTTTTCTCAACAATAAATGGCAGATCGAGCGTTTCTTATGAAGTGATGATAATAATATGATAGCTATTTCAACGTTGTTCGTCGTTGTTCGTCGTATTCTGAAACAAAATATCCCTTACATAGTAATCATCATTTGCATTAGGTATTTAATAGGAATGGATGGTATGATAAGAAATAAATTACAGGTTCAATGAAAACAATAGATTTCTTAACTTGGGACATAAAATATAAATTATCAGTGTATAAGTAAGTCAGTGCGGTGCCACCGGTGCACAGGCATAGGGCGTAAGACTCCGGGGGGCGCAAGAATGGCCAGACCAATAAGGACTACATAGTATTGCTCTAGGGCACTTATCTTAAAAACAAGGGCGCTGAAAAGGATACCTACAGCACAGCGTTTAGTATTTCGATGTTTACTGCACACGATTAGAGCCAGGCCGCGCTGTTTGCGCTTTCTGGTGTCGAAGTAGTGCTAAATCGACGCGTGCGACGGTTTCGACTGTCTATTTTAGACTACTTGAGACTTGAATGCGCTACATATTTATTCAACGACCTCTACGAAAATACATATGTCTATTTTTTTATTCCTCGACCAATCGCAAACGTTACTTTGCGTTAAAGGTCTGGGCCCACACCATACCATGACCGTGCTAGGAGCGTATCAGACTCGAGAAGCAACACGATCCACTGAACGGATCTACAGCGTTCTGTCTCACCGTTGTGTAGCAAGAGAGTATTTTGCCGGTGTTGACACGCGACGCTATTGGACGGTCTAGCTAGAAGGAAAGGTGTCATTGTTTTTTAATACCAATAAATAATATCCTAGCATTGTATGCTACGATGAAGAAGGCAGAAACCATAAGTTTAAATCTATTTAAATAGGTCGGCCCAGCCCATTTGGGGTCGAGGTCTTCAGCGCCTTATAACTTTTCAACGAAAGCTCTCGAAGTGCAAGTGATTTTGACTCTCAAGATACGTCAGAAACCTCGAACGTTCATCATACTATGAAATTGAATTTGTATTTCCCACAGGAAACGGCTGCGTCCCTCCAGGGGTGCTGCTGGTGCTTGTGAACGAGCACCTGCTCAAGGACAACCTCGCGCTGGACTTCGTGCTGGAGGTGTTCGCCACCGTGAAGGCGGAGCGCGGGGTCACCTCGCTGGTCACCGCGCTCAAGAGAGGCCAGCTGGAGGGCAGGTAATGTCCTCTTGTTCTTGTTGTTGTTCTGAAGAAAACATGCTTAGAACGAGAAAGCTTTGAGCGTCTATTAATAACTGCTTCTAACATCTCGAAACAATGTCTGAAGTCCGTTTTTGTTAGCTTGTCGAATATTGTAAACAATCTTGACATTCCTTTTTTTTAAATATTGATTTTAAAATAAAATAATCAAAACCCACAACATAAATAGATTGATTTTAAAATAAAATAATCAAAACCCACAACATAAATAGGTAATTCATCGTTGAACACAGATCTTTTTAATGGAACAGTAAATTATTTTTTCTCACTGACATTATTCTAAAAGTTATAAAAATATTGTTTACATTATTCTTTTAGATAAGAAAAAATTACTAGTATATTGATAAGTTTGTCACGAAGTGTATACTCGAGTGGTTCTGTGTATGTAGAAGTGTATCTTGTCATGTAGCCGCCATGTATGGCCGGACGAGTTCATGTTTACGGTTGTCAGTTTTTATAAGAAATTGCTTTTCGCCAAATGACATGATTCTGAATCAAAGTAAAGTATAGGTTCTAGTTCATTCATTTGTAAAATCGCAAGGTATGATACACAATACGCTATACACAATTCATGAAGTAGTGCCTAATGTGTTTTCAATAAATACTCTGATACATTTGACCACGCTGTTTGGGATATCGGCTCGTACCACGCTTCAACTACGTCACGGTGTTACGCAGATTGTGACGATCATTCGTCACATTGGAGGTCAAATACATCACCGAATGTTATCTTTGCGCGCTCAGCTGGTGTACGCAGTATCATACTGCGTATTTACTATTTATTATGTGTTTATGAGAGCTATAATTGAAATAACACGACACACCACGGGTTTGTTAAGATACCAAACATAAATACTGAACTGAATGTAGGTGTAATATCGAAGCTGAATCAACAGAATATAGGCGTTTCCTCATCATAAAATTAATAACTAGCTTTAGCATAGTACTTGAAGCTAATCTATAATTATAAAGCTGCTGAGTAATCTCAGTAACTACTGAATCGATTTAAATAAATCTTTGTGTTGGATAGCGTATTTATCGGGGAAGCCTTCCCTAGCCTTTAGCCTTTTTCCTTAGCCTTTTTAGGCTATGAAACATCACGCTGCGACGGGAGCGACACAAAACGCGCGAACGCCGTCGCGTGGGATCGTCAGTGACGTAAAAATGTACCCCTTATAGTAACTCGCGTCGTTTTTACTATAGAAACTCGTGTACATAAGGGGGGAGAGCAACAACGCATCACTGTACTGGCTCGTCGTATTGTTGCGATGTTGTCATTAGTGCTGCTACATTTTAACACAATAAATATGTGTGTATAATAAATGGTCTGGTTTATATAAGTAATAAGTAGGCCTAGGCTATATTCACACACATGTTTAAAATGCATAAGATGATACTAATTTTTACAATGCTTATCCGCCTCAAGCTTATCTAAACCTCAGAATACCTGTATCCGTATTTATTTGCGACAGCCTTTCTCCCCTATGTGAAATTTGTGTATTTTGCAAGTCTAGGTAAAGCTGTTATTGGCTTAACTTTTCTTACCATGTTTGTACACCTTATTTAAAAGCTGTAAATAAATAAATAAATAAATTGAATAGTCTCGTTGCTCGGAAAAATGCGGTTTTTAAGTTTCGTGCCTACGGAATCTTCATTTAGCTACTGACACCTTTTTTGGTTTGAGTTTCAAAATAATTGTAATCTGTCTTTTCATTTATTTAGAAAAGCTAGAGACATTTACTTTAGTTGTAGTCTTTTGCGTGTCCGAAATCGAGTCCATCAGCCTATAACATGTTGCCAGCGTCTTAAGTGTTTGTTCTTCGCCAGGCTGCTGGAGTTCCTCCCGCTGAACCGTCGCAGCGAGGACGTGCTGGCCTCCATGTTCGAGTCGCGCGGCCTCGCCGAGTTGCTGCGCCTGCACCGCGCTCAGGCCTCGCAGGTACACCCCCATGTTTCTGCTACATACCACATTAAACACCTTCCATACTTAATGAAGGAAAGAGACAGCTCGTCAACTTTGAAGCAATCGTTTCGTCAAAAAGTGCACCCACATATTGCCAGGGCATTATGACATTTCAAATGATTTAACTATACTAATATTTTATCCGTTTTGATACTAAACCGTAATATTAATTTGCGTCGTCCATAAAACTCAATCCACCACTTCATTACTCATAGCGAGCTAACGTTCGAATGCCGCTCTAGGACTGTTCAATCACATTATGCTTACGCTTCAAAATACGAAACTGCTAAGCTTTCAATTAAATACTTTTGGATTGCTAACATACACGTTCACATGACAGTATATTTATGTTGTTTAATTGGTGCACTTTCATTTGGAAAATAGTTATTTATACCCCATCGATATCGACGATGAAAATCGTACGTGTCGTCAATTTGTTCTTTTAATATAAAATGTTGCGCAATGAAAACGTTCTAACATATTTTTATAATTCAGCCTTATCTTGTAATTGGTAACTGCTTTATAGAGTTTAAAAATTTATGCTAACTAACGCATTTCGCCTTAATCAACTTTTGTTATTCTGCTGCACAAGTATCACGAAGTTGACGAGCTGTTAAAACTTAGGGTCAACTCAAACGTACGACAACCGAAGTCGATAATGACAAAATGTTTGTACGCGTAAACTCAAAGTTCACAAAATACACGCCCGTCCACGTGGTGTGGTTGTGGTACGTGTGGGTAGGCCCTTACTCTACCCTACACTTAAATTTGACAGTATTTTACAAGTGATATGATGAAACCTGATGACGAGTCGTAATGGGGCGCCGCAGCGAGTGGGGCGCGTGGCGGCCGAGTCTTTCGGCTTACACGCCGCTCGATGAGCAACGCGGCGCCTCGCGTGTCGACATGGCAATCTGATCAGCTGAGACACTTATAAACTTCGGATTAAAGAAAGAAATAAATTTATTTGCTTATGAAAAAGGTTACAGTTTAGATCGAATCATTAAGTATTATGTTCATCTTTTTCAGCCATATAAAGATAGCATGCAAATATTGAATTAGGACTCCAATAAAATAAAAATTACAACATTCTTACTCAAGTCTATGTTATACAACTAATCAATAATCAAGCATCAGAGCAATAATAAGTACAAATAGATCAATTCAATGCATAAAAGATCAAGTTATGAAACAGTAAATTGTATAAGCATGTCATCATTAAAACAAATTAACAATTAAAATTTAAAAATTCATTAACACTATAAAAACAATGTTCACTAAGCCATCTGTACAGGGCACCTTTAAATCTATTGAATGGTAAGTCCTTCATAAGAAGATAGTGATACACATCCAATAGCAGTTTTTCTTGAATCTAGCGCTCATAGGAGTCTTAATAGACACAAATCTACTGCCATTTCTGAACTCTTCAGTTTTTAATGGAAGAAAACTAACTTTAATTCAAAGTTACAACATGGTTTTATTGATGTAAGAGATATTTGAATACAGCTTCGCATGTTTATTTCAACTGATTACAACACGAATTGTGGTCGGTTCGGAGCTGTATATATACTAAAAGAAACACAGTCAGTTGATATTTGTGGCATATGTTGTAGTAAAACTTCGACATTTTATTATGTCCGAAATAGTAAAACTGTTATCAAAAGTAGAGAATTAACGAATTGAATAAAATATTGAGTAAACTTGTCCAGAAAAAAAGGCCTGGCATGTCGTAGCACAAAGTCTCGGCGCGAATTTTTTTCTACTAATATATTGTTTTAAACTTCCATGATCACCAACATTAGAATAGTCGCTAGTACTCGTGAAGTTGATAAGTGTCTGTACCTCTCTCTATCAACATCCCTTCACCAGTACCCCTCGTGATATTAACGATGCACCCTCCCCTCGGGCAGGAGGCGCGGCGCGAGCTGACGGCGGCGCTGCTGGACGAGCTGGCGGACGAGAAGCCGGTGCGCGACCTCATCCAGGAGCTGCGCGACATGGCGCTCAAGCACCACATCCCCGAGCACGAGGTCGTCGCCATCGTGAGTACATTGTCAACAGATTACTTTTGAATAAAAGACGCTTATAACGTTTTAACATAGATTCCTTTTACTCCGAGTGAGACAACAGTCTATCACTATCCAATCTTCAATTTCCTAGTTAATGTATTCATTAATAACAAACAAGAAAAACTTAAAACTAAGACATGCAACATAAAAAATAGAAAAAATAAATAAAAAATAAAAAGAAAATAAATATAAACAGATTTTATTTTTTTATTAATTAAGGTTAAGCTTAGAGAAAAAGAAGGTTTGGGCATTGAATTGAGAGAGGCGAAGCCGATAAATTAGATAACTTTTTAAATTGTCAGTGCTGTTTTGAAAAAATGATATTGTCCTTGCTAAAGAAAATAATAAAAATGAAATCTAGATTTTCTAAAAAATAATGAATTTGTTCTGTTTCTATGATGTTTACAAAGACACTGTTAAAATATCACTTAAAATGATTTGACCTTATATAATTTTTTTCCAAGTTGAATTTATTCTGTTATAAATAACTACTTGGCCGACTGTAACAAAATAGACTGATAGATAGCGCTGACGTCTCGCGTAGCCATAAGAGATCAGAAATTTCGCACATTCAGACTCAGCACAGTAGCTCAATTGGAAGAGCAGTCGGCCCGGTAAGCCAGAAAGTTGCAGTTTCGAGTCCCGCTCGTGCGCAATTTTTGGTTACTTATTTCATCTTTAAGACTATTCAATCTATAATTTTTTCATCATAATAATCAATCAGTGGCATTAGCATGTGTTTCTCAATTCGTGTGTGCTTGAAGACTCGGGTCTTTAAAAAGGTATTGTTAACCATGAAGAGTGTTGAGGGTTTTTGGGTATTTTGACTGGTTTAAGTAGGTCATTAACGCTCGCAACCGGTCGCTGTGGAAAATCATGGGAGAGGCCTATAATAAGCTGTGGACGTCTTTTGGTTGATAATGATGATGATTATGGGTAGGTCAATTTTACATTTACACATACATTATTCAAGTATTATTTAACTGAAAGGCGTTAAAAAAGATGTAGCTCGAGTAAGACCCCTAATCCCTAATAAGATAGGTACACGTTTCCTCACAAAATTCACATGATGAAACTTGATGACGAGTCGTAATGAGGTACCGCAGCAAGTCGAGTCCGTTGTGGCCGAGTCTTTCGGCCTATACGGCGCTTAACAAGCGACGTGGTACTTCGCATGTCGACATGGCAATCTGACCCTTATACCCACCCAAATCTTCAGGCCATAAAGTCGAATATAGCTAAGTAAAATAAACAATTTGTTGTCAGATCTGGCAGTGCGTGATGTCGCGCGGCGAGTGGAACAAGAAGGAGGAGCTGCTGGCGGAGCAGGCGGCCAAGCACCTGCGCCACTACACGCCTCTGCTCGCTGCCTTCGCGCAGAACGCCAAGGCCGAGATCGCGCTGCTCACTAAGGTTCATACGAGTTATCCACTTTAGTAGAGCTTTGAATACGAAATCCGTCTATACGAATGATTGAATGAATCACCATAGGTAGTACCTATGACCGACTGCTTAGTGGTGGTGTAAAACTACTGAAATAAAGACGTAAACCTACAATTATGACCAACATAAAGTGAAAGGAACAATAAATAAAGCCCACTTGCACATGATAGTTTAATTAACCCAAGATTACGCTGATGAAATCATCAGTTTGTCTTGTTTGTTTGACGTTGACAGATACAGAAATAAGATTTTATCCAGGATTAGTGAATCGTGGTTTAAATCATGTTTTTGGGCGGGCCTAACAGTTTCAAAATAAATATTATACACCATAAATAATCAACCATCCATTTGATTGATGAGATTCACTTAGACAAAGCGGACGCCGGCGTTCGTGTAAAAGAATAATGTTAATAATAATAAACACATCTGTCAGGGAGTGTAGTTTAGCTCACGGAATTTAATTTCAACCCACATGTTTATAATTTCCAGGTGCAAGAGTACTGCTACGAGAACATGTCGTTCATGCGCGCGTTCAGCAAGCTGGTGCTGATGCTGTACAAGACGAACGTGCTGTCTGAGGAGGTGATCCTCAAGTGGTACCGCGACCCCAACTCCAGCAAGGGCAAGATGATGTTCCTCGACCAGATGAAGAAGTTCGTCGAGTGGCTGCAGAGCGCCGAGGAGGGTCAGTTGCTCTGTATATTGATTAGTAGAAAGCACGTTGAGCCGTTGGTCCTGCGCCTGATCTCTCTCCGGTCGTGTCAGATTGCTGTCCCATCGGGCTATGAGGGTGAAAGGAATAGAGAGTGCACTTGTGCACTATAATATGTCCTGCGCAGTCGGTTAGTCGTTGTGACTGGCCACCGTAGTCGAAATCGGCTAGGGGGACTATTTTTATATTGATTAGTCTAGTCCAGCGGTACTGAAAGTGTATTCCACGGAACCCTGGGGTTTCGCAAGATTATAGACAAAAGAAAAAACACCTGTCTCTGTTCGACCGTTCTGACGCGGCATATCATTTTACTATGCCGCCACACAGATACCTACTTGTGATTTTCAATATCTTCTAATATTATACTTGATAAGTAAGTAAGTAAAAGTTAAATTGTAGGTACTTTTTACTGTGGGGTTCCATCAAGTATCTCGCTTTACAAAAAGGGTTCCGTCACCAGGAAAGATTGAGCACTGCTGGTCTAGTCATAATAATTATAATCATCCGCAGGATGTCCACTCCTCTTCTATAGTTTTACACCGTGATTGGTTGCACTGGCAAGATGGAGAAATAACCTTGTAAATATCGCAAGATCACTTGATGCCAGCTACAGTTTATTTTGTCATTGATGTTTGAGCCTGTTAATAATTTAATAGAAAAATAATAATATTATGGAATGAAGAATGTTACATAACTTCAATAAAGAAAATATTGTAATAGCCACGTTATGTACTGCTAATCTTCAGTCCTCAATAACAACGCCTGCATTACAGTCTAGGTAGCCATGCCACTGCATGCATGCGAAGAGGCTAGTAGCCCATAGCACATACACTTTAAATGAAAAATTTTCTGAATAACTTGCAAACTAACCTCATTATTTTGTTATTTCAGAATCTGAGAGCGGAGAAGATGAAGATTAGAATAAGTGCAGCGAGTGAGACTGACACACCGCGCCACACACACTCACCCCGACCGTGTAAACACACACACACACACACTCACGCGGCGCCAGTCGCTCCAACGCAACAGAACTAAACCTAACCTAGCTAGCTGCAGTCCCTGATAAACATCGTATTCGTCAACATACTATAATCCTATATGATATCGACAACTCAATAACTTGAGACATGTAGTGACCATCTAGCTGTAGACTGCAGTCCCATACCGGCTCGCCATTGGTCGTTCCATGCTGTCCCGTGACGTCACGCGCGTGCCCGGCGCCCTAACGAATATTCCAAAAACGTAAACTAACAATTGCGTCATCTAATCCTAGTATATTCCAGTCATAAATATGTTATTTTCGAACGTCCCCGTAGTTGTGGATCTGTCATCGTTTGAGTGCGTTTACGTTTTGGGAACGTTCTCGTAGATACATGTAATAAAATAATAATAATTAATAATAATGATATTGTTATCAGCGTGCGACTCGAACGGGCGATGTTTTCTACAACTGTATATTATTCATTTCTAAAATAACATGTTGATGAAATACAATATTTTTTATTCAATTTTTTTAGGAAAATTCCAATAAATGGTGGTAACACGCATATTGTGGTTTCATTGTTATTCCTACGACAGTACCCACAGTTAAATAATATAATTTTGTGTTTTTGGATAGACCCATACTTAAATATTATACATTGTAATAAGCAACTGTGTCATGTAGGGCCCAGAATCAGAGACAATCGTTTTTACTGTGAAAGATGAGCACTTGCACAAAATTCAACAGGTTTGTTAATTTGTCGGATAGCGTAAGACACGATTCGATTACTAGTCTGACACTTGCTTTTACAAGTGCAATTAATATTATTTGTTTTAACGAAAGCGTTATCTATGACAGTAAAATACCTATTTAAGTACCTACTTATCTTATAATATTTTTTTGAATAGGAAAAAAAAACTACATGCCTCAGAAAAATACAACTATAAAAATAACGTAACACACCCATCAATCAAATATTTACACCCCATAGGAGCAACTATGGTCACATGGCATGGCATGAAATAAAATCCATTGTACAATTTATACTACAAAATCTATACTACACATGTGCACCTACATAATCATATATTATAAATGAAACAGTGTTAGGTGTTTCTTTTAAATTAGCATTAGAGATGTGCCGACTATGACTTTGGCCGACTAGCCGACTGGCCGACTAGTCGGCAGCAAAATGGCCGACTAGTCGGCTAGGCCGGTCATTACTTTCGGTAAAATCCGGGTGACGTCGGAAATGTTCGTGAACGCGCTCTCGGCTCGTAGAATTGGCGCGCGGCCGGCGCCCACGCGGACCTTACTATTTTAATAATTTCGAGATTGAATAACTTGAGGATAGGGATGGAACGTATTTACCATACCAGGTCTACAAACCTAGTATTTGCTTAAAAGTACGCATACCAGGTACGGGCTCAAAGTACTTCCAAGACCATGAAAGTATTTTACTTAGCAGCGAGCGGCACCCGCTTCGCCGAAATACTTTTAAAAAGACCGTAGGTATGAAATTAAACCTTACGCTTATAAAAAAGAGGTCAAAAATTGCGAGAAGTAAAGAAATACTCGCAACGTTTAAAAGTTTTTTTTTTTGCTAGCGCAATTTTGCGCCGAATGCCAATCTGAATAGGGATGCATTTTCTACGAAATACTTTCAACGTATTTTAGTAGGCAATACGAAACCGTGGCGCGGCGCGGAAACTCGAACCCTCAAACGAAAAGTGTTTCCATAAAAAGTACTTTGTTTTCAATTTTTTTCAGTATATGTTACAAATGTGGTAGGTATTTATCTTCCAACCAGATTATCACACGATAAATAAACGATGCACGTAAAGTATTCAACGCGATTACGCGATAGTGTTCCATATTGCAATAAAGATAAGGTTCAGTTTTATACGTTTTAAAAAAATACTTGCAAGTATTTTATACCTGGTTTTGAGCCCTGGTGCTGATTTCGGGACGTCCTTTAAGCCCTGGTACTTGAATTAGCAAGTACGACCCATGCCTATGGGGATGTCAAAAGAAGAGTTCCTATTTTTTATGTTATAATTGAACCTACTATTACCGATAATTATTTGCTTTAACCTATATTTTGTTATTTTATAAAAGACTAAAGGAAGAGTTCCTATTTACATTTTCAAACCAATTATTAAATTCTATTGTCAACTGAAACTGTGATTCTTATAATAAAAAATAACAAGAGTAAAGATACAATTACATTTCAATCACTCTATTTTTTAAGCATATTAACATGAGTGAGAAGCGGGCCGACTAGTCGGCGGATTTAGCCGACTAGTCGCCGACTAGTCGCCGACTACAAAAATGGCCGACTAGTCGGCTTTACCGACTAGTCGGCGACTAGTCGGTACATCTCTAATTAGCATGTAACTCCAACTCGGTATGCAAATATGTGGAAATCTGTAATTGGCTGTATGTTTAATTTAATTATTAATGTAATTCAAAGTGTATCGCTGTTGATTTCCTAAATAAAAACAAAATAAAATAAAACTATTCTCATATAAATTACACGCCGACACAAAATGATGGAAGATACGCAACAGGATGCGCCATACATTTATTTCGTTGATGGTTTATGTAGCTCGTATTGTCGTTCGTTTTGTCTTATTCTTGCCTCACAACATAAGTTATAATAAGCGGAAGGTTCATATAAATAATTTATATCCAGACAGTTTTGTCAATGAAAGTCTAGTTCTCTATCTATCTACTACAATGCCAGAAGGCACGTTCAAAATAAAATTAAGTTTGAGAATGAAGTCTTCGACTATGACAATATCAGTTAAACTAAATACTAAATAGGACCAAATTAATGTATCTAACTGACTAAAGTCAAACCATCATTAACGAATAACGGATAGAATTGTACAAAGGCATTGTATGTAGCTACGATTTTAAATTCTGCCTCTAATCCTCAATCTATACGCCAAACGAAGTTACCTATATGCGAGCCTTGCTCATTGTTAGAAATAGGTAAGAGATCTTACCGCGCCTTTCTCGACTATTGTTACAGTCCTAAAGATACTTACTTCCTTTCGCATCCGCTTTCAGATCAGAGTCACATTACAACGCGCAAGCGCAGGTAGAAACTTTTGTGTACGGGTAACTGTAATAGTTATATTGAATATTTCGCTGTCTCGAAGACAACAGTCTTGCTATGATATACGAGCCCAAATAACTAGAGTTGGTGAGTGATTGAGAGTTTAGAAACATTGGTAGGAGTACTTAAGTGGCCACCGGGAATCATAAGAACTTCCTTACCAAGTATAGATTATTTGAATGCTTGTTCAAATATAGTTTTAATAAAGTGAGTTCTTCAGCAAGAAAGACAGTAAATTAGAAATAATTGAATTAGCCATACAATAAAATATAATGTGCCTATACTGTAAGACGTATCATATTATAATAGACGTCGTGATGTGTATACCTAAGCGATTAACCAAGGGCAGGCATCCCAAACATTCTTACACCTTACAGTTGTTTTTAATATTCAGAAGCTCTATTATTGAATCACTCGTGTCAATATTCCGAGTAATTTTCGTTCGTAAACGAGTTATTTTCGTTGACTTTTTATTCATCTTCGAACGAAAATCACACGCCCATATTGATGCGATCATGCGAGTGATTCAAAAATAGCGCCTCTGAAATCATTAAACCATTCGCTCAGCAGGTATCATTTTAGTAAGCTTTTATTTTACTATTAGATAAATGGAACATCCTAAGATTAATTCTATAGGCACCATAATCATCGAAATAAATTTTGTTGAAACGTTTTCACGCATTCATCTCTATAAATAGATGCGTAGATCCTCACCGTTCAAAAAGACATAAAAAGCTATCAAGTGAGCCAATTTTGCCGCGCACCATTTTTAAGGCGTCTTTTGTTGGAGTCCCTGAGTACTTACGACGGGGATGGCAACCGGCAAGATCCATTTTTTGCGATCTCAGGTATCAGTACCGAGTCTTTATCCCTGGCCCTCATTGTCCGTATTGTCGTACTGAGCCTTGGGATATGAAAAAAATAGGGACAAGTGTGGGCTGGGTTTCCGAAATTCGTGGTTCCATATTTTAATATTAGGTACCTACAATAAGAAAACGTGAAGTTTGGGTTTCAAAGCAGAAAACAGCTACTCAAAAATAAGCAGCTATTTTCCGGGACAAAATTTTAGTAAGTACGAACCGTACTTACTAACATAAAAAGCTGAGAGCTAGAGCCGTACTAACAGAGAGTGCTTTTAGCATTTAGTCCACCTTTGTACACTTTGTGACGACCAATCCATTGATATTAAAATAAAAATAAATCCTGATGACGTTCAATAATGGAAAATATACATTTCTAATTTGCCGGGTAATTTAAGATTTTAAACGTCGATATATTGTGGTACCTACCTTTCTTCTTAAACTTACTGTCGGTGGAATAATTGCCATTCTTTTCTTTTGTTTGCGTTTTTCTTGACCTCCTGATATGACATACATCACATTTACTTTTTCCTTTACCTCCTACCTACGGATCCCTAAAACAGTCTACGTGTGCGTGCATTCAGGCTCGCAGGTGTGCTCGCGATTCATAACGAGAAATCCTTTCGAGCGATTTCCTACGCAGCTGCCGAGGTTTAGCCAGGGTCCTAACGTCTAAATTCAAAACCGTTACCCGAATCTAGCCTAACCAAAATTTAGTGTTCACCTGCAGTGACCTTGGGCGGCGGACCGAGTGGCCTTGAAAACCGAGGGGTCCAGACAAAGCTTAGCCGTTAAACGAGTCTTGGCTGAATGGTGCGGAAGCCCGGCCCTTATTATGCGAAGTTATGCGAACTCCAGCCCTGACGGTTGCTTGCTCTCCTATTTATTTGCACGCATTGTGACGGCCCCTCTTATCCGGCAGGAACATACAAAGCCCTCCTCGTCTAGATTTTATTCTCAAACACACAATATGACAAATTAACATAATTTGGTAATACATCACAGCGGTGCAGGAAATCAAGGCAAAGGTAAAGGTGAATTATGAGTGTGCGACATGATTTGCTGGTAGACCGTAAAATTGTTTTCATATTAAATTATTTTAGTCTTCGAATGTAAAGGTAGTTTTTGTATGCCCTTGTGCCGTTTATCTGGTTCGACCTATAAAATAGGAAAAGGTCCAGTGAGGGTAGCCGGTTACGTTTTGTTAGTACCTAAGTGCTAACTGCTGAATTGGCTGAAACATTATAATATATAAGAAGATTGATAATATGGTGTGGTGCCTAGGAACACCTTTTTATCGCGGCTTTGAAATCTCACCTGGGCAATTCACTAACGGCAACATCACCACTGTGTTCGACGTCGAGCTTAAATTTCAGAATTGCTTGACGGTTCTGAATGCGCTGCTCAATGTTCAAGTAAAAGAAAATCGTCAAATATCTTATCGTTCTCGATGACAGTATTGACATTTGCTTAGTGAATCGACATGCTGATGGGAAGTGACGTTGCGGACTTGCGGCCTCAGATGGACCATGTCTGACTAGACTAGTAACATTCTATTCACTCTCTTCATGTAAGCGTCCAAGTCACTGAATAGATAAATAAGGTACAGTCATCAATGAATATTTTTTAAAATATTTGGTGCAACAAAATCGCTGTTCTTGCAGAATATTACTGCAACGCTCTTGTCACGCGACTGAAGTACTGCGCAATACTGCGCATGCATATGCTCACAACTAGCTCACCTCTGCTGCACTGACCGGGGCATTTCTAACCTTATTTATCTATTCAGTGGTCCAAGTTATAGTAAGTCAAGGGAACATATTATCTGCCGGTGGCGAATACCTCAACTCAGCTAGCCGTACCTACCTGCGTAAAAGAAATTTAACCTTTTAACATGCCTTTTGTATTCATTCTTAAACCTAATTTTAATGAATGTAATGCGATTTAATTAAATGGATCATGCATGAAGTTACTGTTTCCTATTTCGACTGTGTCGCAACAAGCATGACCTTGCATCCCACGGGAAGAAAATAAAAACAAGACGAGCAGACCTCATCTTTTTGTTGCTCCATTCACCCAATCAAGCTCATAATTTCTGTAGTTTATGATGAAAAGCAAATGAACAGTTTTAGCTAAGCAGGTTAAGAAAACTTATTTAATCTAGGATTCTAGGGCGAAGGTCCTTAATTAATCGAATCTTGATGGTTTTAATACATTTTTATTAAACCGTTGCAACGTTCTAAGCTGTTATTGTTAAGCTAAACAAAACATAACGATTTTGTTATTGATACAAGAATACTTATTTTTTTAAATAGGTTATCCAGTTTGTTTGTAAAATCTGTGTTGTACAAAAGGTGGACTTAAAGCCATGTAGCATTTTCCATCTCCATCGGACTTTGTATTGGAGTTTCAAGTCGCTCTTAAAGTAGTAATTAACATATTTCTGGATTCATGTGAAGTGTGGCAGGCTCGCTTCTTTTTACTGGTAACGAGTATTAAAGTATGAACAATAATTAATTGTATGAAAACATTTTACTGTTACTAAGGCGTTAATGGACGCATAGATATAAATAACATTTAGTTTTATAGATGCGTGCTATTTTATTTAGTGGTTATTTGCATCTTGTATGCCTAAAAACAGTTACTATTGAGTCGAAACAAATATTTTTATAACGGTCCGTTTTTCCCAATATCCATCGTATTCTCTTGTCTCATAATATAAATAAAGATAAAATTACCATAAAATTCGTTTTGCAAAAGTGAATAGGTAGTTCCGATTGTTTTAAAGTTTCAATTACCGTTTCAATGGTCCCGTATATATTTATTCATTGTCAGAAGTTGTAAACGGATCTTTTAAAGCCTATAAAATAACTTAAAGTTTGTCAGTTTTAAGGCATTGGGTTAAGAGTTCAAAATTATGAGCATTAATCGGTTTAGGTTGGCTATTATTATGATATATAAATTATATGTAATACATCGCACACGCATTTTCGACATCGCATGATCGTCATCGCTCGTAATTTGACGTCCATTGAAGCATGGTTCCGATAGGCATAGAACTCTATTCATGATTATGTGTGGGTAATTCGGAATTAATGATAATCTTGAACTCTTATGCCATTCCATAAATATCCAATCAATCGTGTTGTGCTTTGAAACACTATTATGTACACTATCCTATGTGCTTCAACTCAACCATCTCATACATATCGCTACACAAAAAGTGCTTTAAGCATAATGTGAACAAGGAACATTATGGATGTGAAGCTCAAGATTCACCATCAGTCTACACACATCATGCACCGATTCCAAATTAATTTGTTTCTTCTAAATACAAGGCAAATGCGTTATTTCAAGCTTTGTAGTTTGTAGTACGTTTTTTGAAGGAGAAATTTTATTTTACTTTTTTAAGTATTTCATGTTTTTTTTCGAATGAAGCGACTCATATAATAACGATCGAACTTCACTTGGTAAGTTCGTTTGATCATCTATTATAATTACCCAGAACTCAAAAATTGAAATGAAATGAAATATTTATTTGCTCAAAACAAAAATTGCTGGACCGATTAAGATGAAACCTAAATTATACTCTAAGTTTGAATATACATGACTGAACTAATTATCATCTCGCTATGACAAACATACATACGCTTACAAAATTTTGCATACGTGTTTGGAAGCCTTAGTAGATTACATATTCAAATATTATCCAATTCCAACGATAACACATACATACACGTCGAATTGATAACTTCCTTTATTTGAAGTCGGTAAAAAAATAGAAACATGCTTGCAACAAAAATCATCACCATCTTTTACTTTGTTACATTCGGCTAAACAGACGCCCAACTTTCTCCCAGCGTCCCATGCATCATACCCAAACTCAATTATCGTTTTAAATCATAAACCCGAGTCTATTTGAAGGCAGAAATTACAATAGGACCTTGGAGGTACCTGGGCGTTTCTCGGAAAGTACAAAAAGCACCCTAAACCTCCCTTTGTGTGTGTAGTGTATCCGGGCTTTTACGAGTTACAATTTCTACTAATAATGGTGCTTTACATCTTGTTCTTAGTTTTCGTGGGGTATTTTTGTTATGGACTCAGGGGCCCTAATTTTGAATCACTCGCTTCGAAATGGCGAGTGATTTCCGTTCGACAACGAGTTTTTTTCTATGACTTTTAATTCATCTTCGAACTAAAATCACTCGCCATCTTGAAGCGAGTGATTCAAAAATAGAGCTCCAGATGCCTAAAAACTTTTTAGGCAGATTATAGTATTGTCTTTGTATTCTATCTATAAAATGAGATGGATACATGAAACTGTAATTGGACAAGGCGAACCGGGGTCAGGGACCCTATACCTAGACCTAAATCATGCTTAGGTTACACCGAATAAATTTTGATATACTTTCATGTTAATGAAAAAAACCATAGATTTCATCAACATTGTCACATCATACGCTTTGGTTTAACTTTTCCATGGAGTCAGGAGTGTAGGTAGGTACTTTTATAAAGTACGTGTTGCAGTTCAGTAAATCAGTAAGTAAGGTAGGAAAATCTATACATATAATAAAACTGTTAAAAAATAAATATGCGCCAGACAACACCCTAATTGTGTTGGTATTGAAGTAAGGCATTTTTTTGCTTGTGGTACTTTACCAGACAACGATTATGACGGGGGCGTCTCCCATAAATACTTAATTAAATATAACATTCATGACTAAGGGGTACACATATGAGATTTTAAACTTTTGGCGTTGCATTACAATACTCATATTTATATTTCGTGTTTAGACCCGTCATGTCTAATTCTCAAGGGGTAAAATGTTCGTGCTCATCACATAAACGTTTGCCCCTTGCGGGATTCGAACCCGCGACCGCTTGGCATAGTTGTCAGGAGCTAACCACCAAACGTCTCGTCAAGGTAGGTGATACTTTTATCCCGACTGCATCAGAATGTTTTTAAGCTTTAAGCATCGATAAATAACGTTCAAGTATTACTTATAGTTAAAGCTTTGTTCATAAGTTTGACCGTCGAGTAGGCATTTTTAAAGCCGTTTCTTGAACTAATCCGTCGGCACTTAGCTTGTTGGAAAGTGGCGAAAAAACGTTAAGTGGCAGTGAAAGGTGAAATATGTTCTTATGGAGACGTGCCCAAAGAAGAATTGACCCACAAGAGATATTGTTTGAAATTCTAATAGGTACTTTTCGTATAAATTATTGATCGAATATCTTGTTCGTTGCAAAGTTTACAAACTTTTAGTCGACCATAAAAATTGTTTTTTTTTATTGCCTATTCTTTAAACGTATGTGTTTTACCTATCTATAAGCAAATTCTTGTGTCCGGTCCTCATGATTACCATGTTTTTAGGGTTCAGTAATGTTTTAATTTGACTAAAAAATGCCGACAGCCATCGACAGGTTAAGACCACTATCGGAAGAAATAAATCATTTCATTCAAATAAGTTTTAGTTAGAGAGATGTTAAAACAAATTATATTTTGTGCCGAATTGAAATTTCCTTATTTTAAGTTTCGGAATCGGAAGTTTTAATGAGTTTGTCTTAATATTCATGACTTCGTTAACTATGTTTTTAATAACACATCAATTTACTTTTATGATTAAAAAAAAAAAATATTTTTTGCTTTGCTTTTACAGTAATAATGTTTTACCTAATGATTTTTATATTAACTCCTTTAACGGTCCAAATTCAATTGCTATTAATTATGCTTTGAATTCTGAAGAAGCATTAAAATAACGGGATGCGATGGATGTTACCCCGCGGGGCAAAGTTATATTTGTTAGAAGGCAATTTAAAACATCAAAATACGGTAACATGGGTATTATAAATAAATAAATAAATAAATATGCGCCAGACAACACACCAATTGTCTGGTATCATGGTAAGGAATTGTCTTCCTTGTGTTACGAAGTACCAGACAACGATTATGACGGGGGCGTCTCCCATAAATACTTAAATACATATAACATCCATGACTTAGGTACAAATGATCGTGCTCATCACACAAACATTTGCCCCTTGCGGGATTCGAACCCGCGACGGCCGGCGTAATAGTCAGGAGCGCTAACCAATACACCAAACGCGTCGTCGAATAAAACGAGTGTTTAGATGTTTACAGCCTAATTTGGTTATTTGTATTAGAATTAAATAAAAACAAAAGTTATAGAACTTACTTACTACCCGAATTCCGCTGTAAGTCGTGCACACTGTATAAATATTAGAATATAGTTTAACTGCACATAAGTTTACCAGGGGGTGTATTGCGATCCAACTTAATCCGTTCAATTTCCAGGCAGTTCAATTCCCACTCACTGTAATATTATGAATATAATTAATATTTTAATAATTCCTACAACAATGGTCTGAATATTAATGTTTATATTGTTAAATTATAATAATATCTATACTAATATTATAAAGCTGAAGAGTTTGTTTGTTTGTTTGTTTGTTTGTTTGTTTGTTTGAACGCGCTAATCTCCGAAACTACTGGTTCGATTTGAATAATTCTTTTTGTTTTGGATAGTCCAGTTATCGAGGAAGGCTATAGGCTATATAACATCACGCTACGACCAATAAGAGCAAAGATATGGCGGTAAATGTGTAAAAAACGGGAGAAAAAAGTCACTATTCCACGCGGACGAAGTCGCTGGCAAAAGCTATTATCAATATAATGTGAAATTATAAGACGAATTGCTAATTTGACAGTAAAGCAGAGCTGCTAAACTGTCAAAGCTGCATCGCAATACGCACCCAGAGTTTAACATAATGAACACGCAAGTACAGTACCTATTCAGAAAGGCAGGCAGTGTAGCGATTGTATTTCTTTGATATTCGACCTAGTGATCATTATGATTATGAGTATTCTGAGACATATTAGTAGACTAAGACAAACAAAATAATGAGGTTAAGATTACTACATTAGCTTTGGCTACATGTAGAGCTACATGTGTAGAGACCTTCTTATTAAAACTTTATACTGTTTTAAACTTTCATGGTCACTAACATTAGAATAGTTAGATATTTCGGCAACAGTGCCGAAATATCGGAAGCTCATAAATAATAAGATACATGGTAGCAATCCCGTATCTAACTATTCAAAAACTTTAAAGTATAAAGTTTTTGAATAGTTAGATACGGGATTAAAAGTATAATTATATTCTTATTAAAAAAACAAGCAGTCCCCCGCGAGTGCGTTCGCGCGTTTTGAGTTTTGTCATATTCCCCTCCCATCGCAGCGTGATGTTTAATAGCCTAAAGCCTTCTTCGATAAATGAGCTAATCAACACAAATAAAGATTTTTTTAGATCGATCTAGTAGCTCCTGAGATTAGCGCGTTCAAATAAACTTACTTTTCAGCTTATGACATTAGTATAAGCTGTGGCATAAGATTCATGTTAGCATTTTGCGAAAGTTTGTGAAGATGTGAGTAGATGTTTGTTGCTCCAAATTAATTTTATAAAACTTTACTCTACTTTAGAGGCATAGGCAATCGCGAAGAAAAGTTAGAAGGTAATATAAATTATAAAGTGTACCTATCCGTTTTCACGCTAAAACGGCTACACCAATTTTGATGAATTTATCATGAGACTTACTAGCAGACTTGACATTTATTTATGGTAGTTTTAAATTAAAATTCGCCATTAACACTTTTTAGTGGATAGATATCCTTGAGAGGTTGTGAAAATGAAGATGCAAGTTGTATACGGGAAATCAAGAATCAAATCGGGTGAAGCCGCGTGGAACCCCTAGTTTAGTTAAGTATCTACATAATAAATACAGGGTGACTTAAATTTGTAAACATTGGCAATATTTTAAACTAAGAACCTACTCATGATTTAAAGTCCCTTCCACATATTAAAATAAAAATCAATTGTTATAAAGTATCATATGATGAAACTGAAAAAAATTATATTAAACACTTTAGAAATAATCATTGCTTCAAATTAAAATAGCTTTAGACAACTTTGTTTAAGACTTTAAAAATTTACTTATAATTAATATGTAAACGTATCAACAATTTACTCCGCCTAAACGGAAATTGGAGTGATACTGTACGATTTTTGAAATGATATTTCATAACAATTGATTTTCATTGTAACATATTATGTGGTAGGGATAGGGACTATGAATCATGAGTAGGTTCTTTGTTTAAAATATTGCCAATGTTTTCTTAAGTCATCCTGTATTATTAAGACTAAGGCATTAAGCGTTCGCCGTCTTTGAAACTTGATCCGACAAAGTTTAATCTCAACGCGCCGACTGAAATGTAACTCTCAACCTCATAAATTAGTTCAGTAATTCATAAGTAGGTATGTCAAACGTAAACAAAGACGCCATTGAAACCTTGAAGTGCTGTGCTAGCAATTCAGTAACTGAAGTAATTTGTTGGTGATGAATGTAATATGTTACTTCGACTGGGATACTGAAAACATTGTTTTGACTCTTTCACGGAATAACTTAAATCTTAAGACGTACGACTCTAGGCCAGGTTTTTTATTTTATTTGTAATAGGCATGTGTTGTAGCATTGTAGGTAGGTACTGCTTTAATTGGATTTACAAAGTCAAAATAAAAAAAAGAAAAAAGAAGTAAAAAAAGAATTCAAAATCCTTATTTAAATTTAGGTCATAAAATGACCCTTAAGAACAAGTATTAACATCAGCGACCTACTTTGAGTATATAATTTATTTAAATAATATATATGATGAAAATGATGTGATACCTGCATGTGCTGATGATGAGATGGGTAAAAATACCTGCCAAGTGCAAGTCGGACTCGCGAACTGAGAGTTCCGTGCCAATTTAAACTGAATTAGTGGTGGGTTCTTACTCCACTTAGCCAAAATACACCAATATTTTGTTAGGTTTCAGAATAAAGTGGCTGTGAAATATGAACATACAGATTACAGACATATTTATAAGGTTTTAAGTACGAGTACTAACAGTAATAAGTATGTTTTTGTATTTCTTTTACTAACCTAAATAGTTTCCCGTTGTCCGATAAATTAACTTTTTTCTGCCATTCTGCTACGGAATCCTGAAAAACTGACTATCATGTTAGATCCTATTTCCTGACACCAAAACGGCAAACTTAACGCCGCGAGCGTGCAAATTAACATTTCAATTAATGGGTCTTGTTTACATTGAGGGCTGAGTAGCCTGGTGCGATAAACAAAACCTTGGGCGCGCGGCCTTATGTCTTGGGATGGCAGTGCTGACAGCGCGGGAAAATACCCGTAGATTGGGGAAAACTAAAAGGAAATGACCATTCTTGGCCAAGGCATGGACAGCGATAAAACAAATCCCATTTTTTTTGTATACTCGAAACAAATATATGTTTATTTGTAAGTCTTTTGATTTATTATGATTATTAATTTTAAAAAAAAACATCAAAATCCTCAGAGATGTATGTTCTAAGGTTTTTTTTTTCAATTTAAATAGTTTTTTTAGCGAAATTCAGGATTCTACTCTAGATAAAACGCAATGATTCATTCATTCATTCAGTTCTTATCTAGCACTAACTGTTTTTGGGGAAGTTTAGCATGAATTATACTTCCTATGTATTGTATTATTGGTTAGGGCTACATTCTAACTGAAAATAAGTAAATTCGATGCTGTCCTCTAATATTGGACAAATCTTCTATGGCCAGTGATCAATTGCCTTTGCAGGATTAAGACCGTTTTGCTTTCATCTGATCCGAATTCGAGAATTTAGGTTCGGCTATTCTAGTAGTATTGACGCTTTCGCGATTATTCGTTTTTTGAGAGATTCTCGAATTTAATAATAATTTAAGGCAGTCTCGTAAAGTAGGAGGGATTTGTTATACTAGCTGGATTCAATTGCAATTGCATTTTATAAAATGGATGGGCGTAGGACTATTTAAAAAGTAATACCCGCAATTCCTGTCTCTATTTACTTATTTCGAAACAAAAGAGAAGATACTGAACTATGTATATCGGAATTCGGATGTCTTTAAATGTCCTGAAAACTTCTGAAAACTTGCTGATGATTTACCTCAATTTGTCCAAGTCGGGCGTCGCACACGGCAACACCTAGTAGATCTGCGCCCGCGCCGCAGTACGTGGGTGCATAACGGTCGGCCCGCTTGCGACCGGTCTGCGCGACACCTAGCGGCTTAGCTTGCAGAGTTCGAAGCATTGAGGAGAACATAGATTAGAGTACCTACCGTCAGACGGTGCCTATAAGCTCCTACTAAGAAAAGATTGGTTTATGGTATATCACACCCCGACGGCTTCCCCAGTTGGTATTTATCAGTTCTGAAAACTGATTTAGCACGGTCGGAAATCATACAAACTTAATCTCCCGGAGCCAGGAGGACTCTCCTTAGTGTGAAGTCCACGTGACACCAGAAACCTGGGTTTTCGGTGTAAACGTAAGAAATTATTGAATTAGCCCCTCTGTTCGTTCACAGATTCGAACCTTCCATTCCATTTCAAGTACTCTATTTCAACATTCACTTGACTTGATTCACAACAACGAAGTATAGTAGGCGCTATTATAATCGCTAGGAGGTTTGGAGTATCAGGGTTAAAAAACTAGAAATAATAAATTTTACGTCGAGGCTTCTAACAAGTCAATTACATAATTACGTTATTTAAAAAAAAAATGCTAATCTATTTTTTAAAATTTCTAGTAAAGGTAAGGAAGTTATAAGTGCAAAATATACAATCAATATAGGTACCAACCAAACATTCACTTTCAAGTTCATCGCACTATCACTTTGCTATAAAAGTAGGCAATCAAACAAAGATGATGATGACATTTTGTGCTTTTTCGTCGTTTTTCGTAGTGTCCAAAGCTTCCTGTGTGCGCACGGCGTATTCGTATGTTTAGGGTGTCCATGAGATTTAAATTTAATTTTACAGAACATAAAATGGTCTGATTATGGTTAGATTAATGCGGTTGATACAATGCGAAAGACCAGTGAGAAGATTGCATATAATAGCAAAAGATGCTGCACCAACTAGAAGGCATTAGCGTAAAAATGATATTATGATGTATTGATATAACCAGTACTATAACCTATTTATCGATATTATAAATACATAAATTGTAATCAACAGGGTTCCATCAAATATTGCTAAGTTATTTTAAATTTTATAGGTACAATTAAGTTTAAAAAAACATATTTAAAAAAAAAGTCAATTAACGGACCACAACACAACAGTAATAAGTTTATCCAAGAGCTCTAATCTCAGTATCTCAATACGAGGTAAATAAATATATGTTAGATGTCTCTTAGAGCTTATTTATCGGGTAGCGGCTAATATATTGAAAATTTATTATACTGGACGACGATGTGTTTGTCAGACATAACCAGTATCCATGTGGAAATAAATCACGGTCATGAAATTCAGGCAGAGTATTTTGAAAAGTTAAAACTTATCAACCACCATTCTGCTCAAGATTTGGCTCAAACTCCAATATTTGTCCTACAAATCATACGACTTTATTTCGAAAAGAAATATTATCAGTTCCTTTAGAGTTTGCGACTACCTACGGGAACGGAGTAAAAGCAAAATGCACTGTCAAAATCGCGAGACATCGCTAGTAATCAAAACGTACAGTTGAACCTGAATGCAAAAATCCAGAAACATTGTCTCAAGCAAGATATCAATGTATCATTCGAGTTGCTCGTTCGAGTCTTCGATATTCTGTGGTACAGGCACAGAATATATAATAGTACTACGTACAGGTAAGTAAGCATGCACCCGCCCAAATTACCTCTGTCCTCATAAACCCATACCGCATGGTCGTAGTACCGCCGGGGCTCGGTGCGCAGCTGTCGAGCGCAGCTGCGCGGGCGCAGATTGCCGACCTGTTGGCGCTTCGGAGGCTCTGCCCGAAGGATTCGCTTTTGGAGGCTCTACTCGATCTACATACTGGGTATGAGGTAAAGAGTTGAAGAAAAAATAAAGCTTTGTGGATACCTAAGATAAAAAACCTTTAGGTTACCTAAAGATAATTATTTTTTCTTTTTATAGTGTTTTGTCACTACTTAGGTTACTTACTTAAAAGGATAAGCTTACCTTAGGATATCTAAGGATCTCATAAAATGGCTACAGTTTTCTTTATTGTACCGTCTTTAATTTTTAAAATAATACTATGTCTGTCGTTGAGAAGGGGGAAGAAAGTTATTGCGGAAAAGAGAGAATTTATAGTCTCCGGTTTTATTTTCAGAACCTTTTGAAATAAAAGAGGGGAAGGAGAGCTTAGATATCGATAAAGCAAATAAAACTTAAGCTCTAAACTAAATTGAAAAATATTTCATTAATTTTACCGCCCCACTAAATGATTGATTTGAGATATTATTCTTTGTTCCCCAGCAGAGGGACGGAAAATAGATTCAGTACGAAGATAACATGTTATCAGTCATCAGCCATCGGCCATCGGTTTCACTTCAAACCCAGAGTAGGAAGTACAGATAACATTTGAAAATATCAAACAAACCCGATGGAATTTGGTCTAAATTATAACTTCGATACTGCGACTACGACCAAAGAAGTTTGGGTAAAATTATCTAATCTTGTTACTTCGTGCAACTCAGCTGTGTAACTTTGTGTACTTCTATTGAACTTAAGAGTTCTCTTTTCTTTGATTGACTTTCTCTTGACTTCTTGGTATGATATGACATTGACTTTTTCCTTCACTTGGTCGAAATAACTTGTCCTATCCTAGGTCTTCATCTTCACGTTTTTCCTTATTTTTTTCTTCCATTATACTCTCTAAAAACTATTATATCTTATCTTCATGTGTCTTATAATATGCCTCGTATATTTTTTATTATTTTCACGATATTTCTTTCCTCGTCTAAAATCTTCAACAATTCTTCGTTTGTTTTTTCCCTGTTCAACTGATTCTTTCCATTTTCTCATCCATTTTACTTTGTTCAATAATATTTCATTTCAAATAGGTTAATAATACCCACATTCTTCCTTTGACTTAGGTAGAAGTACAACCCCAGCGGTGTTCGTACCTTCAAAATAGTACGAGGAAAACTCGAATTCCTAACAAAAATCTTTCCAAGTAAGTGCGAGATGCGTTTTAGCTTCATTGTGTTTTTAATTTTATTTTTGTTTGTGGTTACATCCTGTATTGTCTCATACAACAACCTACATGTATGTTTAATAAGTTGTTAAATTTCGTAAGCACGAACAGGTGGATTGGCGAACACATTGCGTCTGAGTGGCAAAGGGGGGTTCGATTATCGGGAGCATCGAGCCAGAATGGTCAAGTTTTTGTGTGAAGTCAGAAAATATTCATATGGTGAGGTGCTAAGGTGTTTATAGTTATTTACAAACAAGAAAAAAACAGATTTCTTATAGTTTTGCTGATTGTCACCCTTTCCATAAAATTATACAAACTATCAACGTATATTCTCAAAGATGTATGCCTAGAAAAGGCATGTAGAGAAATTTGTTCTTCATAGTTTAAAATAATGTGATTTCAGGGTAAGTACCCTTCAAATTATGTAGTCTCGTAAGTATAGAACATACATAATTCATCAAGCCCTAAAAACCTATCCAATTAAATAACAATAAAATCACGTAATCTCCTCAAATAGTTACCATTCCATTTCTCACCCCCATAACTAACCTACCACCACGTCAGTTAGATCAATAAATTGACAAGTGATCGATCTCCAAAAGCGCGCGTAAGAAAACAAAGATGGCGTCGTGAATCTTGCGCACGCGCGCAGCTGTCCGCGCATCTGCCGCGCGCATCTGGGCTGCCAGGAGGCTAATGTTAGAGGCCAGTTTCGATAACCTGGCTGTAGAAGGGTTTAAGAGTAGTGTCATATGTGTAGTAGGTGCGCCAAGGTACAGGAATAACACATCAGAAAACTGCACCCGTTGCATGGGTTGGCTTGTCGCGTCGCGCGCGACGCGGTATAGATAGATATAAGTATATAAACGATCGCAAGATGTCGATATAACTGACGCTATGCTAAATTTCCTAAACTGCCAAACTTGTATAAAAAACGGCAGCAATAATGCAGCCATTACGCACTAGAGACAAATTGTCTACGACCTCGCGTTATAGATATATTAAAAGACTATACCATGCACGTGGAGATAAATTATCTAGGTAGACGCGGTAAAACGCGCGACAAACGGGTTTATCGATGTGCCATGCAACGGGTGCTGCGTTTCCATAGAAGCAGAGATGCGCGGAGTAGAGCAGAGATGTGTGAAAATTCTTCCTTTCCTTCTTTTTTTTTGGTGTCCGAACTTCACAATTAGTAGTGGTATAGGCATACGCCCGGAAAGCGTAAGACACGGGGTTCGATTCCTCGTCTGTCACAGAGGCACGGTTGTTTTTTACAAGTGCAATATATTGATTTGTGCTGAGATATACAAAAAAAAGAAAAGGCCCAAAACATGGTCACAGGTCAAATATGGACTGTTTGGTACAGTTATAGTAAATTAGAAGGCGGTATAGGTTCAAAGTATTTGCTACCACTTCTGTCTGATATTAGATTCAACATCCAATATATATTTAACCCAGAGATCTCGGAAGTGAAATGAAGGCGCAATAAATCATAAATGTAGAAAACCACTTGAGGTGTCAACAAAACAAACCAAACTCGGGATTTCCGCTGATTTATTGAAGGTTCCAAGGTCAAACATGAATGGTTCAACAATTTGCTAATTTTATTTATTTATTTAAAGACTTTATTGCACAAATTTAGTGTACAAAGGTGGACTTAATGCTAAAAGCATTCTCTGCCAGTCAAACCTTTAGGTCATGCAGAAAGTCGGCAACGGCTAATGTCAATGAAAACGTCACATAGTTAAAGATGGTATTTTCTGTTTCAACTCGCGCAGAATACAGTGAAGCATGGTCATCGGACATAACTGAGCAAGATACAGTGGGTTCCATTTCACTAAAAACCTTTTAGGTTAGTAGATTCTCAGAAATTTCAGAGGAACTTGATCGTGACGTATAGGGCGCACGGTAAAATCTAAATACATACTCAGATCTAAATTAAGGTAATTGACTGCCACCAGGAGTAGTAAAAATAAATATACCTATGCCCTGAAAACTTTGCATCAGTATTTTATGTACCTATAGAATCTAGAGTGCAGCTCCAAAAGAAAAACCCAATTAAAAAAGGTGAATCGATATCAGAATCAACAAATCATTTTGAGAGTGGCCCCAGAAAAATCTGATTTAGAGTATGACATAAATTGCACTTGTAAAAAGCAACCGTGACTCTGTGACAGACTAGGAATCGAACTCCGCGTCTTACGCTATCCGGGCGGATGCCTATACCACTCGGCAAAACACTATAAAAACAAAAATCAACTACAGAGTATAACAGTTAAGAAGTGGCCCCGAACACGCCTCTTAATTCTATGATACCAAGAATCTATGCGCCTTCTGAATGTAAGTTGATTGTACTAGATATCAAGCTGACAACGCGTTGAGGAACCGTGATATCGGCGCAGGCGCAGGATGTTTAGACTGGCCTGTCTTGCTGACCGGACGGCCACCACAGATATACAGCTGTCGCTAACCTTTGGTTAAAAATCGGTTTTAAAATCGATAATTTAAAATTGATTTAGGTGGATCGACAAACGAAGGGCCAAAGTTATGATTAAGCTTGATGCATTAGCAACACTGTAAAATCTGTCAGCAAATATTGGCCGCAATTGTTGGTATTATCAACTCTTCTAAATCGTCTTCTAATCATCTGAAAACTATAAAATGGTATGCTGACCCCTTTCTATTAATTATGACCTACCTGAATCCAATTTATGTGCCTGTATTAAAAATGCATATGTTACGTTATGGGTTACAACAGTCTTGAGTATTTCAAAAGAAAATAGGCCGCATGAAATAATAAGCTTTATTTTTATTTAATACGAAATGCAAGCTGAGTACGTACACTTACATAAAAAGGCTTTTATAGCCTTATAAAAGTTAAGTAACAGCAAATTCGCTAAACATTATGGTCACGTCCGTCCCACAAAAAAAAATAACTGTACATAATTTAAAAATAGCCAAAAGGTTGACGACCACTGCCGCTCAGTGTCAGAGGTTAATCCTACGCACAATATCAGCTGAGTTTTAGTTATAGTAAGAATTTATCGGTGTTACTTAGAAAATATTTCGAAGCAGGAATTTGTGACGTAATCAAGAACTTTTACTACCGCATTAGATTATTCGCCTACGTAAATGACCTTTTAAAGGACCTACACAATAATATCTAGTTTCTTGACGTTTTATTCAGATACTTACTAGTTAATACTGAAGGCATTAAAATCTTGAGAAGAGACAAGACTCTTATTTAGGACTTCATTCGTGGAAATAAAATGTTATTTAGTAGGAGTGCTGCACCGTGTGTATTTCAAAGCATTTTTTTTAAATCTTTACGTTGACATGTATTTACTTAATTTTTACTGTCATTATGTAATTTTAGCTTTCATAAAAAAAATTGAAATAATAACTGACATTATCCTCCGAACAAAAGACATAAACGACTCAGTCACAACGACGAGATTTGGATAAAATCCGTTTTCATGTAAAATCAACATAAATAAATTATACCTAATTCAAAAAATGTAGGAATAATTGAAATCGTCTGTATTAAAAGCTTGGTACCTAATTAAATAATTTTTGTAATAACTTTAGCTCAAACTTGTATGTTACGATAATTCTCTGCAAATTTTTAAGTATAAACTTATGCTGAAAAATGGCTATGTATTTTTATTAAACTCATTGATTTATTTATAGCAAACTTTAGTAATAAATAAATCCGAAATTCTAAGGTGTTTTGATTTATGTTTTCTGAGTAAGTTACTTTTAATAATATAAAAATAAATCTCGTTTAAATGCCACAGAGATTGACATGTCGTACTCACTTCGTAATTTTAAATCGACTGTTCCGAAATTATTTTTTAGAGCTTAAAAAAGTAAATACTGATTCAATTTGCTTTTACTCGTGTAGTGCAGGTTACTACAGTTTGTTTCTGACTTCAATGTTTATTATTACGCATGTCGTGGCAGCCTTTAATTAAGGCACACTGACACTATGTTGTAATAGCAACACTATAACTATTTTGTAATTTCTTGTATTTGTGAAGTGTATGCTTTGTTGGTTGTCCTAAATAAAACATATTTCCCTTGGTCACTAAACTCACTAGAGATCGCGACATAGATATCAGTAATATTTAGAAAAATGACCATAAGATTTGAATCGATATTTTCTATGGCGAAATTGTAAAACCGTGGGGTGTTGAACCACTACACTCAGTTTTAAAATTTTAACACTCGGGCGCTCACGAATTCCATGAAGAAGTAGTACACATACGATACGAACTATTACATCATACTAGAGGTATAATAGTTTTATTCACACCACAAAGTTACTGCCACATTACTGACAAATCTAACAATTATTGAATTTGACTTTAGAATGTGAGTTTGTTAGTGCTAACAATAGTAGCCTTATATTATAACTATAAGTTTGCAAAATTTCAATGGAACGAATAACTTTACGTTTTCCGAGAATCGCCTTTGGGCCCGAGGTCGCAACATCAACCATATCTTTCTGTAGCGACTACATACGATTTTAAACCTTGTTTTTGAATCCATATGGCTTAAATTATCAACTTTATAATTTTGCGTAGATATCGTAGCTTCCTTTTGTTCTAAATGAACGAATTTCGCCGCCTGTGTTGTTTGCAAAAATAGTTTTTAAATCTAGCTTTGTTAATGTCCTTTGTTAAAATGGTGTGTATGTACCTGGTTGGTTCATTGACAAAGGTAAGAAACTTTTCATTTAAAACTATTTTCTGGATAACAAAGAACTAATTCAAAGTTTTAAAATTAGAACCCTAGTTATTGTATTGTGTAGTTAGGAATTTTCCAGGTAGGAAGGTAAATCTTAGGAGGATTTAGGAGGCCGAGGCGAGTTGGTTTGATACAGTACTTAGCTTAGGTAGGAACAAGGGTAGGATAGGAATAAGACTTGTTTCAGTTTTTGGACAAGCAGGTATAGAAAGATTACTATAAAAGTATTATCTAGAAAAGTACCATGCCCAATAATGTTTTAAAACATCATTGACCATGACTTTGCATGCATCTCGTTATACTTTTGATCACCAGTGAGTTATGAAAACGAAACTGTTTTTCTTTATTTAAGTAAACTTTTTTGCACTGTAAATTCGTTATACATATTTTTTAATATGCCTTAAATAAAGCATTAAATTTATTTCTTTGTCTTGTGACAGTTTGTAAAAAACTTCAAATTAACATTATGTAACAACACCACGAGTTATAAGATTTATTCGATCGCAGTCAGTGCTTTTTGCACGCCAAAAGGTAAAAAACCCTACAACTAGTTTCCCTTAATCAATGGAAAAAACTTTTGGCGGGCTTTTTGACAGTCAATCATAGACAAGAAGTGACGAAGACAAAAGAGGATCAATCACCACGTGCCCGTGGAAGGCTGCGCGGTCCTGCTGGCCGCGAATCTGCGCAGGTAGGATGGACGGTTTGAATATCGAATACGCTGGGTTGCAAGCGTGGGAATTTTATTTTGCCTTATTTAGTTACATTAATAATACATTAGTAATACCGAAGTGAAGCAACTTTCGGCGCGGTCGGTGTTTGGATGGGTGACCATTCCGACCATATAAGTGACGTACATCACGAGCATCTCCGTGCTTCGGAAGGCACGTTAAGCCGTTGGTCCCGGCTAATATCGATCGGTATTAGTCGTTAAGCCTAGTCAGAGGCCCTATGGGCGGCTTGATAAAAATCTGACAGCAAGGTTGGTCGCTTGCCTTGCAAACACCCCTCCGCCAATCCGCACTAAGCCCGCGTGGTGGAGTATGGCTCATACTACCTCACATTTGAGGTAAGGCCTTTGCCCAGCAGTGGGATGCTTACAGGCTAACTTTACTTTTTTTTTTTTACTTTTTAGTTACATTAAAATGTAATTAAAATTAACTTAAAAAAATGCTTATTATAAATATCCTGGGTCTTGTCTGGTTGGGGCCTTCGTGTAGTAAACATTACCTAGATAGGAATATGAATTCAAATTCGTTTATTGCCATTAAGTGAAAATAGGTCTTAAAATAGTTTAGAGTTTAATACTTAAATAACCCTGTTGAGTATTGCAATATTTATCTTAAATACTAACGGCCTTACTACATATAAATAAACAAGGTTTGAACTACTGTTTTAATGTTATGCGACTAAAGTGAAATGTGTGTTACCCTTATGTCATTTGACTTGATTGACGTTGATTTTAAACTAGCCATAGTATATTTAAACAGTGTTTCAAACTTTGTTTATTTATTTGTGGTAAGGCAGAATGTGAGTAAACAAAATAAGTAAGTTACGTTTAATTACATGACACTCATTCACTATACAGGTAACGACTTTTAACCATTAGTTGAGCTCATGAACATAATTAAAATCCAGACTTATAATAATACTCGTATAACACAAATAATAGTAAGCATGGAGTTTCCGTCAGCTTAATATTTTTTCTATTTTTCAGATGTAGGTAGGTACTTATAGTTTTTGACCTAGTCTATTATTGTGGTCAAAGAATTTGTTAATGTATAAATGGACCGAATATATTCTTGTAAACTTTCTGTGTACCCCATTTGAAAACGAATACATGATTCTATTCTTTTATAAGTAAATATTAAATATATATAAAAAACATATAAACTTTTTATAGATCGAACGATGCGAAAAGCTGTAAGCCATACATACACGTCATCGCCCGCGTGTCAAGGACCACAACTTTCACGTGTTCTTTAAGGTATTTTTGACCTCGGTTCACGGGCGCAGGTTATCATCTGGCAACACATTCGGGAAGCTCAGGGAACCACTTCCCAGAACGATAAAGGGCCGGGAGGGGGTGAGGCGCGCGGGCGGTGCGCGACAGCTGCGCTCGCGTCGCTCTCCCCTCGCCGCGCGCCATTCCGTCGCCGACAGTCGCGCGGTGAGCACGCGCGCTCGCGTCAGAAAACCCGCGTAACGATCGAACTGCGCGCGTGAGTTCCGAGTTCGTTGTTTCCGAAGATCCATGGGCGCGGCGCAGGAGCGGCTCCATTGTCGGCCCGTGTGGCTGGGTTGTGACTGGGGCTATATTCGGTACAGTGCGATATTGCACCAGTCCCGGCCTATCCAAGCGGGCCGGGCCGTCGAAGACCGCTATTCAGGCGCTCAGCATCCGAGGCGCGCAGTCCCGTTACGCGGCCGGTGCCCGGTCGTTCACTGCGGCGGCCACGCTTAGGACGCGGTTCGGTGTAAACGTTTGTGTCTTATATTTCAAATTGCACCAATCCCGGCCTGCATGTGGTCCCCGCTGGCTCGTGAACACCGAACGCACGTGGTAAAAAACACAGGTAACACCGATATTGTGACCGCCTTACGATATTTGCAATGCGACGCCTTTGTTCGATATATGAAAGTTCAGTTTTCCTTGTTCGTAACACGATTACCGTTGAAAGAAACCTTGGTTTCAATTTGGAGATCGATGTTGCCTTGATATAGAGTTATTTTCGAAATTGGTATTTAACAAATTTGTAATATCAATCTACCCTAATTTTTTTAACTGTCTTTTGTTTGACAGTTCCCTCAAATGATTGGTTACCTCCAAAATGTTGCTTAACATAACTTTCTTTTTAAAACATAGCTTTCACACTGGCCAATCTTGTTCTTGGCAGGAATAAAGGTTTCTTTGTTGTCTATGACGACCGGTGTCGTTTCCTGAACAGCTGCACTCGTGACAATAACATCGTTACAAATATTATTATTATTATTACGCCTTGCCGCAATTCAGGTATTATTATAAACTGTGTCAGAAGGTAGTTAGTCATTGAACCGTTACGATAAGTTTTAAGTTCAGAATGCATTGCCGAGTTGATCAACAGAACAGAGATTTAAAAAGTTCTAACGGTTTCTTAACCAACGGGATCATGTGGGTAGTTTCGTATTACCTGATTTCAAACATGCCTCACCAATTTGCTTTTGGAATGTAAAGAAAGAGATAAGTCTATTGCTTAATAAAAAAACATAGCTTTTAAATCACAATCAAAAACTCAAAGTGAAACACGCCTCCACAGAAAAGAAAGTTAGTGTGTGGCATGATTGATTTTGTCAAGAAAGTCTTACATTTGGTGTGACCGATTTGACGAAGACTCGCCAGCCGCGCAGACAGACCGGTTTTTGATACGTAACATATAAAATACATATATCTACTGCATCGCATACTGGCTCAACGCGAAGGACAATTTGGAGAATGGCTTTCAGATGAATAAAACTAAAACTAGACGTCCTTTGACGCCAAAAAGGTGGACTACTTTTACAAAAGAAAAAAAACTTCAAAAGTAGGGTAAGTGTACCTATTGATGACCACAGACCAGTTGTCAGTAACGACTTCCGTTTTCTCAACGGTTGAGTGTTACAAAAGTGATATATTGATTAACATCAATGGACATTTATCAGCACCAACTAGAATGAAATAAATTCCATAACGGTTATTTCTTAAACGTTTCTTAGAAGCGTGAGATTCTGAACCTTGATAAATGATAATTATTCAAATTAATGAATAGTAAAATATTGTTACGCGATACACATAAAATGCGAATGAATGCAGAATATTCATGAATAGGCTTGTAATGATCTACCTACTTTCTCACGTTTTTCTGTATCGTATCAAATGAGGTTTATGAATGTTTCGGAGAAATGTTAATTTATATCGTTGATTTGTTGACAATACCGGTTCATCATAAAGCGTGATTAACTCGATACGCGTTTTAGGAAAATTACTAAATGTTTAGGAAAATATTTCAATATTACTATCCACTCTCGAATATGATATAGGATTATAGTAAAATTTTGAGTAAAATGCATCAAAAGAATAGATATTGGGTAAATGATGATAAAATACGAATTTGATTAAAGTTATTAAGATCTTCAAGAGACTACAAATAAAAACATGTTTCTACATAGGTTAAGTAGGAATATTAATGCTGAAGCAGAAGCAAAAGATCCTGTTTACTCGTATGATTACCAAAACTTGGTTAAAAGAATAACTGCTGTGGTGTAAAATCAGATTTTACTGACCAAGGAATAAATAACAGTTGATCAATGCATTGAAGAAGCAGTTATTTAGCCAATTATGGAATTCAGTTGACTTCTAAGTGAAACAACAATTGAAGAAAGCGGACTTAAGTTCAGAGCCATTTGTTGAGATATTTACGATCTGAATCGTCGCTAAACTTGGTGGTTTACATTTACCAGTTAAGCTAGTGGCTCTAATCTTCGGGGAATGCATTCAGCCCGATAAGTCGGTCATCTGTTATAATATTCATGTGTACTTGAGCTTAGAAAATGTCAATGCAATCGTGTCAAAATGATTTAGTGAAGTACGTGTAAATAATGTCTTTTTTAACTTTTAAATGTGGATAAATTTGTTAAAAAAGTTGTGCTACCTCAGAAATAAGAACCACAGGTTTTAAGGCCGTATTTTTCAAATATACAGACCATCTTAACTTTACTTTTGGAAAGAGTATTAGAGAGGAGAGGACACTACTATAATATTGAATAAGCTTAAGACTACAAATTTATCCTTAACAAAAGTTGATCGAAAAATCACACACCAATTGTACAATCCGGTTTTTATCCTCCAGGATAGGTTGAATTCCCCAATGATGGAAAGGAATGGAAGCCAATACTTAAGATTTTGTTTGAGCCACCCAGCCTGACCTGACTCCTAACTAACTACTATTGATTGATACATATACCTTTGTTATCCAAGCAGTACCTTTTGGTAATGAAGATCATAAGCTGTGTATTCACGTACATACCCATCGGCAAGTGTGGTAGAGGAAAAGTTGATAATGTCATTATAATTCTTTATAAACTGAAGGTGACTGCCGACATTGAGGAACCGGTCATAATAATTGTTTATAATCCGACGCGGTGTTCCAGTGGCCTATAAATTGTTTTGTATAAATTTTGATTTAGATCTACCTTCTCTAGTGAAATCGTCTATAAAGCTTTGAAAGTTTGACATTTATCTACTTACATTTGATTTTAAGAGTGCAAAATTAGAAAATATCGTTAAACTACGGTGTTTGTTAGCTGATTATTAGTTGGTTGAGTATAAAAGAAACTTAATTAAAGAATATTACTTGTTTAATAGGTCTGAAGTATACAATTTCCATGGGTGTGATTTGTGAGTCTTAGCTTGGTTGATTGACTATCACTTGCTACTTTATTAACTTGACTTTGAATATCGTGCATATTTTTTCGACATTACGATTGAATGTGTGTGTATTTCTCATTGTAGTCTATATTTAGCCCTGCGTCAACTCCCAGGTCAATAATGTTAACAAAAAATCTTGTTAATCTTGTAATAGAGTAAGCAACACAGTTTCTACTTTTACGAGTCAGAAGTTTGTATTCATCAAATGGGTACTTGTAAAAACATGAATTGTTAGCAATATTACAAACTAAGGTAAGATGTAATGAAATAAAATTATAAGTACCTACCTACAACAAATTTAGGAAGCTTTCATTTAAATCCTACTGAAAATGATCCTATTTTATTAAATAGCCAAGACCACGAGTAACAGCACGTTTAGATCAACATACTGTACAAGTTAATAACCTTAAGTTAACAAGACTTATCGATATCTACAAGAAGTATTCACCTTGGCGTGAAGTTGAAACATGCAAAGCAAAGCTACAGCTAGCTTATCGCGATCCTACATAGATATATCCGAGTCAGTTCATATAGTGAGGCCAGTGAGTGAGCTGTAAGTTCGTGAATCAGGCGGGAAGATGAATCACAAGGCGCGTTGAGAAATCGCGTAACCGTTATGATTTAAATTGCAACAGACCAGCTGCTGTCACTGTCATTTAGGGGTGACCAAAACTCGAAATAAAAACAACGTATTTTTTTTTCGAATTTTGTAAAAATATTTTTGTAAATTGATGTTGGTACTGAATAAACGTTTTTCTTTCTTTCTTTAAATGATTCAAGTGCTTCGTTTAAATAGAACAAAGAAAGGCACTATTTTTATAACTTTTTTAACGCAAAAAACAAAACATAAGTATGCCTTTTCTTTTGTGAGGACGGGGTCTAAATAAAATGAGTATATTGAAAATGATTATACATTTTTGATAATTTAAGAGTATCCTTACTGCTTGAATGGATCAATATTATAATTTAAGATAATATCTGCGTTATCGTGACCAAAATGTTTTTTTTGTTGTTGCCAATATTTTGCCGTGACGGACACCTAAAAAGATTGACAAATTATTTAAATTTATAACCATTTTTTTTTGTTAATCTAACCTTTGTGGATAGTTTAAGATTGTTGACACTGTACCGGATTTAAGGATTGACTAGCTAGCACTAACTGCTCAATTTATTTTTGACATTTTGATTTTTGACATTTAAATTTTTCCAAATACTGACGTTCTGTAAACTGTACCTATGACTATTTTTAATTGATTTTATTGTAATTTTTATTGTTTAATTTATTCGCATGACGATGTCAAAATATTTGCTTATCGATAGATCGATTAAACATGAATTTATAAATGTATAAGAACTGAATCTGTACTACCATGTTTATTGCAAATAAAGATTTATCTTATCAATCCACAGATACAGCCTTGCAACTCGAGCTGTGGTAGCCCTAGCGGGGGGCATTCACGAATTGCGGTACCTACATTCCAAAGAACGAGATGTGTAGCTGTGACGTAGGAGACACGATACTGTCCCATTTAACAGATCCGATGTAATTATTCGGCTTGTGGCCGGACAAACTTAACCTTGCTTTGGAATTGGAAGAAAATTCAGCATTTGATATCAGCAATCTATACTAATATTATAAAGCTGAAGAGTTTGTTTGTTTGTTTGAACGCGCTAATCTCCGAAACTACTGGTTCGAATTGAATAATTCTTTTTGTGTTGGATAGTCCAGTTATCGAGGAAGGCTATAGGCTATATTACATCACGCTACGACCAATAGGAGCAAAGATATAGTGGTATATGTGTAAAAAACGGGAGAAAGAAGTCACTATTCCACGCGGACGAAGTCGCGGGCAAAAGCTAGTGAATGATAAAATAAAGGATGTCAATGCAGCCATACATAGCAAATCTACGTTCAAGCACAGTTAGAATGTCTGCTATACTAGATAAAGAGCATAGCACACTATAAAAATTGACAGGATATAAACTGAATAAATATATGCTTTAAAATATTCAAACGTGAGATATTTTTAAAAAATATTGTTACTAAGGTTGAGTTTATTATTATTTGTAATACTTGTAATAATACAGCCAGACATTTTGCTATTAACTAACTTCTAAATGTCATCTTAGATTTCACTGTTTCATTAATAATCAATGATTATTAAGGATTAGAAAAATCTATAATATACAATGAATATTAAAATATCAATACCAGAAATTGAACAGAGATTACAGCAAAAACCTTCTAAGAAGTCATTCAGTTAAATATAATTTAAAGTAGGTAAATGCGTTGCATTAAGATCAATAGATACAGAAGGCTTGCATAATGCAAGTCCGTAGGTGGTAGGTGGCAGGGCAGTTCAAGAGAAACTTAACTTATCCGATACGATAAACAGTGAAATGTATTTGATACACTCTTGCGCAGTTGAAAACGTAGATGTTCCGATTAAACAAATATAAATAAACTGTCTCAAGATTTTAACACGTTCCGGGACAGTGAACGCCTACAGGCGTGAAAAACATAAAACATATACTGTGTCCGGAACAGTGTCTCGGAACGTGTTAATTAAATATCTGTAAAAAGATAAAATGTTCAATCATTTGAATCAGGATCTAAGAATCATGAAACTAATATAAAATTAATTACATTCATAATGAGTATTGATGAGTTTAGGACAGTAAGATGGCGGTCGTATCGCACACGCAGTTAGAATTAATGAATTTAAGTTTGATAATGATCTTAAAGTATATTTTTAATGGATTTAACATAATCAAATAGTATCGAACTCAGGGCTCATTCTGGTACACACAATGATACAGTTACATTGCTATTCCGTTACGATTACTGATCGAAGACTTACAAATCACGATTGTTGTTTATCCTTTATACGGTACATTGTCAAAATGGCCACTTAGCATAACATTATCTGCTGTACATTATTTTTCAATTATATCCGGTATTTAAATATTTAATTCCAGCTTTCCAGATCCAGTCATCTGTTCTCCAGATGTCATGTTGGTTATGACAAAGCAAGGCACGTATTACAAGCGTGGATTGAGTGACCTATTTTACAGATAAGTATTTAGTAATTTAATTTTCCGCAATTTTATCGCAGTTGTATACATTTTTATACTAATTAAATATTTATTAGTAAACGTTCGTAGTTGAACTTGTTGGTGATCTACATATCACTAAAACAATATTTAAATACACAAAATAAAGTGCATTATGCGCATGATGGATGATTGATTGATTAATAAGCAAGTACCAGAATCATATTCACAGCGGGAATCATACTCGTATTGACAACGTCCAGTTGTAGTTAAAAAACAATGTCATTAATAACTTCGCCACAAAAATGCGCAGTGACCTTCCACCGCGTCGAATAATTGTATCATGAAAAATAAAAATACTAGATCCAGAAATACGCCTCGAAGTTTAATGCTCATTGTTGTATTTAATTGTGTGCATCTGTTGTTAAAAGTGAAATATGGGTGATGGTCCACTGGTTTTGTGTCAAGGTCTCAACTCCCCGGCATATTCATCAACTCGTCCCACATGCCTACGGCCCACTAAGGACGAATCGGGAAAATCAGAATTAATTAAAATTGTATTCGTCAACTCGTCCCACTTTAAATACAGGTACAATCAGAAACAAAAGTGTTAATGTAGAAATAATAAAATAACTGTATGTTTGATATCAAAATGTTTATTTCTAATTGAACACTTAAGACAATGTCCATCCATCCTATCCATTTCATCATCATATTCATTTCTGTGTATATTTAGTTAAAAATTATGGCATTCTTCTCTTTTAATCGTGTTAGCATAGCATACGTTATATTTCAAATTTCTTGGCAGATCTTTCTTTGTACACAGCACCACACTGTTGATTGATCTTTTTCTTTTAATGTCATATCTGTAACCAGCTCGAAGAAGCAATGGTTTTCCACTGTGTGATGAAATGATATCAGAAGCTGCTCGATTATTAGATGTCGATGGCTTTTGTAATGTGGGTCCATATTAGCACCTATCAAACATAAATTTATATATAATGTAAGTAGGATTAACTTTTAAATAATGTCTAAGGATAGTGTTGGTACTAACCACAAGTTTCCAACGAAACAGAAATCCGATTCAAATATCAGTCCAATATTCACAGCCAAAGTCACAAATTTTAAAGATTCATTGGAGTCCAAAGTCAAAGGATATATAAACTTTTAAAGATTTCACAATCACTGAAAAAAGAGAGCATAACCTTGCCATTCAGGAAGTAGGATGCAAACTAAAACTAATTTACCCCTTAATTAAACATATATATCTTGCAACATTATTCTCTTTCCAAGTAGCGCACGTGCAAATATAAGTAGTTTTCATTAATAAAACACACTTTAATGGTAGTTTAATTTTTTATAAAGCATTCGAAACGTCAGGCATTAATTAAAAATAGATAGATAAAGTGTGTTTTAATAAGTAGTTTTATTTCTATATTGATTATAAAACATCACTGGTCAAAACAAAGGATTTTTATGTAACCTTTTTTCTATCCATAGGCTACCTGTATCATTTACATCAAAAGCAAGCGCCCAAACCCTTGGTAACTAATCTTGAAACCAAAAGCTATTCTATTGTATTCACTTCCAATAACACTTGAACTATCTTTCGCTTCTAAAACAAAATAATTCACTATTGTCCTTAAATTTTTTTTAAAAACTTATGACTTTTTTAGTATAGGAAACAAGTTTTTCTAACATTAATATGAACGAAACAGAAGCAAGTATGATAAATTTAAAAAAGTAAGAGAATCAATAAATAAATGTTATATTTCTTAAAAATACACTTTACTCTGCAACTGTACCAGACGTTAATAAGGTTTAAAGTGCCACGAAAAAAGAAAATGGGACGAGTTGACGAATACAATTTTAATTAATTTTGATTTTCCCGTTTCGTCCTAAATGGGCCGTAGGCATGTGGGACGAGTTGATGAATACCCCAACTCCCCTACCCTAACGTAGCTTCCATCTTGCGTGACTCTTGATTTTCATTTACCGCCTGAGAATGAATTAATGATGTTTTTGTAACTAGCGTAGTAATAGTACTATGAGTTAACGATAAAATCTCCGCTCGGTTTAATTCATTGAGGTAATTAATTCATATTGAGTTTGCTTTACATTGTTGTGGTAGGTTGCAGAATTGTATGTTATTTTTTATTGGAACGTTTTTGTATAATTAAATACATTTTCGCTTGTGATGCATTTTGAATGTTTTTTTATTTAATTTTAGTTTCAGAAACATCAAAACAAAGAAAAGACACATATGTTTTGTTGATGCCTACAAGAGTTTAGGAATAAAATACAGGTATTTTTTTAAATGTGATTTTAAATATTAATGACTTTTTTGTGTAAAATAACGATCACGATTTAGGCATCTCAATTAATTTCTATAAGAACCGAGTAAAGTTTTCCGGTTAGCCGAATAAAATTAGCGATATATTCATTAATGTGATAATTTTGGCTCGCTGATTTAACATTGTAAATGACCCCTATTAGCATTTCGGTAGAAAATTTTAGTGTATTTAGAATTTTAGACTCTATTTAATATTATTGAGAGTTGTTAGCTGTTTTAGGTATATGGCCAGGCATAGGGACATTTACCCTATTTGTATTTTCATAGTTGGTGAATGAATGAATGATGTAACGCCAAATCACTCATTTTTATTTAAGTATATAAGTAGATATGCATTATTTTTATTTTGGCTACGTACCTTACCTATCTATTAAAATATTAATTTATCTCCAGTATACGTAGATTTCTTTAAAAGTGAAAATAACCTGACGTATTTTCCTGCGTAAACTGTTTTGGGTCTAGGGCTTCCAATCCCGCAATACCGAGATCCCGGTATTGCGGGATCCCGCGCCATTTACCAGTCCCGCGTGATCCCGCGGGATTGAAAGTTCGTAGTCCCGCAAATACCGAGATTGAATTTAGGCTGTGGGATTGGAAGCCCTTCCTACACCACAAGAGTACCTACCTAGCAAGCAAGTTGGGTATGTATGATGTATGGTGTTTTGATACAACTTCAATCAATTATTTTATTTGTGATAAAAAAATACAGAGACAGGTTAGAGTTAGGAGATTAGGTGGTTTTGCTCGTCCGTGAGGTAGTCTAAATAATTTTTACGTTAACGGAGGCATATTGTTCGTATCAACTATATTATTTGAGATTTTAAACTTTCGCGTTGCATTAAAATTTTTGCACTTTATATTAATTGTTAAAATGTAACCCTTACATCAACTACACAAGATACAACGGTGCTAAGCCTGACGAGTGTTGTCCATACATGATAATAATGTTTATGTTATGCGTTCACAGAACCTTCTTTTTCTACAAGTCCACAACCACGACCGAATAGAGCATTTTTTTTGTTTTTGTTGTGTGCGAATGGCGCATCTTTTAAACCGGTTTAGTTCCTTGTCTTTTCGAAATTTGAAAGTGAAGAGAAACTAATTTTGAAATTGATGACTACCAAGACCAAGAAAGCTGAAGGTACCTACCCTACCTACATAATTTTATTTAGTTATTTCATATTATGTTTTTTTTTGACTGCATCTTTGGTGTAGCGGTTAATTCACTGGTTCCCAAGAGGTCCCGGGTTTAAATCCCGGGTCGGGTTGAAATTGGTTTCTATCTTGAAAATACTCGGAAACAGGTCGGAGTCAGGAAGTTGGTGGTGATGACACCCCTGTACCTCGGAAAGCACGTTAAGCCGTTGGTCTTGCGCATGCGCCTGATCTCTCATCGGTCATGATGTCGGAGACGTCTCACCGAATTAATGAATAAATATTATAAATAAATAAAAAATATTAATTATGTATTTTTTCAGAGGATGTCTTATGCTGAAGAAGCAGAAATTGAATGCAGACAGCAGTCGTCGTAACATCATAATGTGATCTACATAAAATTTGTGACATCCAGATGATACAAATGTAGGTAAGCCTCAAGTAGGTAGTAGGATGCAATGCAAGCTTTTGAAACATGACGAAAAGTAAAAGCGAGTTCGATTCCCGCCCCGACTCGAAACTAAGTATTCCTTTAATTAAAGTGATTCAATCGACGGATCAAACATGTTCCTTTCTTCTACTAAAGACTGCTTATTAATGCTTTAGAATCAGTAATACCATTAGGATGGTCAAACCAAATAAGGCCCTGTTTCACCATCGACAAATGAGCACTAACGAATAATTTTAAATTTCCAAATATATAACGTCATTTGACATTTCGTATGCAGTATTGGACAGATAGATAGATATAACGTTAACAAGAACTTATTATGAAATTGTGAAATAGGCCTTTAGAATCTGATAAATCGCCAAAAAACTAAAATAGGTAACGTTTGAAAGGATCACTACTCTACCATTCATCTCGTGATAGCAACATTGTCTAGGTCGAGTCGGCATTATCGTTTTAAAATTCATTGGAAAACATGATGAATGGGCGATTGTTCTATATTTAGCCTGTAACCCCGTACGTATGTTAATTTCGATCTTGTGTTGCGTAATTCATAATGCGACGTATAATAATTGTTTTATAATGTTTGTTGACTCAATTAAAGATATTTTTGTATTATTTATTTTCCCTTCTTTTTAGAGTCCTAAAGATAAGTGTAAATACGGTAAGTATTTTGCATTGATTTGCTGCTAAATATATATAAAACACTCATAAAACGACATAAAGACTTTCATGTGTTCGCGTGTAAAATTTTGCTAAGTTATCAATTTTTGCTGTAGGAATAGCAGAACACGTGATATGGCAATGGTCTGGGTTCAAATCCCCGCTTAATATTGGGCTTATTTTTTTTACCTGTTTCATCCCACCGTTGGGCAAAAGTCTCGCCCAACACCATCCACTGGTCTCTGTCAGCAGCAATGGTCCAAATCCTCCAAACAAATGTTGAGCTAATAATCAGTAAAAAAAAAAACTTTTCATTATTTGATTTGTTTTGTTTTTGTTGATGATTGATTTGATTTGTTTTTGTTTTAATTTAATTTAATTTGATAGAATTTAATACATATGTAAGTACTAACACCTTGTTTTTAAGCGCTATTGTATTATTAACCCATGGATTTTTGCTGTCCGCAATAAATGAATTTGAATTTACTAATATTGTATCAAAAGTTCAACCCGTCCATGTCCGAACTGTTATCTTTTAACGAGCCTAAGAAATCGAAACGATTTTGATGAAGTTTCGTGTAAAGTTCGTTTATCTTTGCTTAATGTAAACCATTTTTGATAACTTAAAATAATATCAGTGAATAAAATTAATTGCCTATTGATTACAAAATATCTCAGTGTTTATCTTATTTTTAAAATGAATCATTTCTTTAGAAAGGAATGTCAAGATTGTTTACAATATTCGACAACCAACCAAAAACTGACTTTAGTTACTAGTTACTAGGAGGCCAGGGATATGGTCAGTGTATATCTAAGCAACTAGCCCATAAGGAAGGACAAACATCATTTGCGTGCGCAGCCGAAGTATCGTGTATTTCAACAACTCATATTCCAGTAGAAGGATACTAGGTAAGTATCTGTGAAAGAGGGAACATAAGTTCTTGGCTATACGAAACCACTAATGAATTCAAAAGGTAGTTACTACATAATTTAATAAGACTTTTTCTTATTAAGCTTTACAGATCTTACATAGAAGCAAAAGGGAACTTCTGCACTTCATTCAATTGTGGTGTCAAAGAAAGCGTGGCCTTAAGATAATTACGTATTTTTAAGTTTGATGTGAACATGATCTTTATTGGCTTTTTACATCGCCATTTAACGTTAGCATCGAGGAAATGAGCCCCTGCTGGGAGAAAATCGGGCCGAGCGTTGGTGATGTGTAGATATCGATATCGACATATTAAGTATTATACTTATTCCAAAAGTAAGTATTATTCCGTAAGGTTCCTATCCTAGAATAATAATATTTTTATAAATTATAAAATAAATGTGAAAATATGTGAGGATGGATGTATGGATGTTTGTTGCTCCGTCACGCAAAAACTATTGAACGGATATTGATAAAACTTTTTAACAATAAAGCATATACATTGTAATACCACATAGGTTTTTAATTTTTGCATGTAGAACCACTGGGGGCGCAGCACGTCCCAATATAAACCCTGCCACTGCTTCGGGACAAATTTTGGGCTAGTGCTTCCAAAAAACAAAAGAAACCAGTCTAAATCAATATACGAGTTATAGGACTTGTTTGAAAACTAACCAACAATATTGAAAAGTAATATGACTATTTAATTATAGATATTTACAATAAATAAATAAAAAAGAAATATTAAGAAAAAGGGATGGGTCACTCTAACAACCCGCCCCCTGTCGCCCCCGGTACAAAGGTGTCCATAAAACTCGCCGCGTTTCCGCGTTGAATTGCGATGGACAGCCTTTGGACCAGAAACGATGAAGTACTTTTACCTTTCGATGTTTTATTTGAATATGTGTAATAATAAGCGACATCGATAAGTTATGCGTATAGACTTACACTAAGGTATTTGAGGAATTAACGTTTTTATGTAACAGCATGCTGACTGGCCTGCTAGCAGTATCGATTTTAAATTCTTTGTGAACGCTGGGGAAATTCTCTGAGATTTTTCAATCAATGACTTTTCAATAAATATTTTTCAATTTGTCATGCATAATGAGGCACATGGTTTGAATACTTAACAAGTATTTTCAATAAGCTATAGGATTGGTTTTTTAGGTGATTTTTAACGTTGATTAATTGACAAATTATTATTAACGGTTTTACAAATTGCCTAGTATTAAAGCATGCGTTTTGGTGGCAATATTTGGAAAGTGAAAAAAAAAAGAAAACGAGAAGTATTAGAAAGTATTATTGAAAACCTATCTTAGTTGTATTTTTGAAGGACTAAATTTAGACAGTAAAGGAACAGAAACAGTTGTATCCCTAAAATAAAACATGAAAGTTAAATCAAATGATTTAATAGTGTATTTTCATTGGCAAAAAATATACATACAACGAATAATTTAACATGATGAATGTAAATAGGTACTCTTAAGAATATCTAATATGTAGATACATTTGCATTTAGTACATTGGCATTTATTTATTTACATGAAAGTATTTAAAATTAGATCTGTGACAATAATTATAAATAAATAGGCACATGCTCCTTTTCAATACTTGATGATTTTAGTATCAGTATTATCAAACCATCTTTTGCTCAAGAATATTAAATGAATGTAAATGTTATACATTCATTATTCATTGAAAAAAAAGAACTTTTGTTACAAAAATATAGCTTAAAATCTAACCCGGCGAATATGCACTTTCTTTAAATATCTTCTTAGTACGTAATCAGCATAGCTGGGCATTAACTCGTTAATCCGTTAATCGTTAATTAACGAAGTTAACATTTTGATTAACGGATTAACTTTTAAGTTAACTTTCAAAAATGTTAACGGACACGTTAACTTCCGTTAATATGCAGCTAAGTCCGTTAATCGTTAATCCAATGCCTACTGTTTACCGCACGGCACCGCGGCGCGGCGTGAAAAACAGGTGCAGACAAGTAAGTTTTTTGATCACTCAGTCTATTGAAAAACCAAAAAGCTCCAACTCTCTAACGAGTAAAGCGCAAAGTCTCGTTTAAATGTGGCTGGACATGAAATCAAAAGACTCGTTCAACGATACTGCATTTCTCGGGGAACAGATATTCATAAATCTATTCATTAAATACAATACTGCTATACCCTCAAGTACTGCAACTGAACGGCTGTTTTCCACGGGTGAAAACATTTTAACATCAAAACGAGGATCGCTTTTAGTTTTTAAATTTTTGTAAATTTTGATACAGTATTTTGAAATTATAAAAAAAAATATTAAAGGGGTATTTGTCACCGGTACTCAAAGACCTTCAGAAGCTGTTTAATTCCGTGCTGCTAAAGGGCATCACACCTGAGGCATGGAACAGGAGTGTGGTGGTGTTGTTCTTCAAAAAAGGAGACAAAACCTTATTGAAGAACTATAGACCCATCTTACTCCTGAGCCATATCTACAAGCTGCTCTCAAGGGTCATCACGAATTTTCTCGCACGTAGGTTTTATGACTTCCAGCCTCCCGAACAAGCCGGATTCCGAAAAGGGTATAGTACCATTGACCACATCCATACGCTTATGCAAATTATACAGATGTCAGAGGAGTATAATATGCCTCTATGCTTAGCGTTCGTGGACTTTGAGAAGGCCTTTGATTCTATCGAAACTTGGGCGGTGCTTCTGTCTCTTCAGCGGTGCCACATAGACTATAGGTATATAGTGGTGTTAAAGTGTCTGTATGACAACGCCACCATGTCGGTCCAAATACAGGAACAGAATACGAGGGCGATTCCACTGCGAAGAGGTGTAAGACAGGGAGATGTTATATCTCCGAAACTGTTACAGCGGCACTGGAAGACGCCTTCAAGCTCCTGGAATGGGAAGGATTCGGCATCAATGTCAGTGGCGAACACATCACACACCTCCGGTTTGCCGATGATAACATATTATAGTCACTATATTATAGTCGTTGTGGCATGGATGATCTGGGCACTATGCTCGAAGACCTTGACCGAGTATCCCAACAAGTGGGTCTTAAAATGAATATGGAAAAGACGAAAATTATGTCGAACTCCCGTGTTTTACCCTCTCCGGTATCTGTTGAGAACTCAATTCTCGAAGTTGTTGACGAGTACGTCTACCTAAAAATCCTACCTAGAAAGAGGTCAATCGAAGAATCCAACTCGGCTGGGCAGCGTTCGGAAAACTGCGCAAGAGCGTCTTCTCTTCTCAATTACCTCAGTGTCTGAAGACAAAAGTCTTCAACCAGCCTCTAACTATGGGCCTCATAAAGAAGCTCAAAATCACACAACGAGCGATGGAGAGGGCTATGCTCGGTGTTTCTCTACGAGATCGATTTAGAAACGAGGATATACGTAGAAGAACTAAGGTAACGGACATAGCCCTGCGTATCAGGAAGCTCAAGTGGCAGTGGGCAGGGCACATAGCGCGTAGAACTGATGGCTGTTGGGGCAGAAAAGTCCTAGATTGGAGACCCTTCGACCAAAGACGCAGCGTAGGTCGTCCACCGACAAGATGGACAGACGACCTTGTAAAGATCGCAGGATCGCACTGGATGCAGACCGCTCACAACCGGTCGTTGTGGAAAGCCATGGGGGAGGCCTATGTTCAGCAGTGGACGTCCTTCGGATGATGATGATGGTAATGATGATAATGAATTATCAATCAATGTCAAAAAGCTGTCAAAATTACTTAGCAGAAAACCACTCACTACTGTAGCACGATAGAGTCACTACAGCAGCCGCTGTCAGAATAGCGAGGTGTATCAAAGCACTATCGTTGTACAAGTGATGCACAACTCAGTGAAGATTCAATTAGCGGAATTGGCACCCAGATGAGAACTTCAACATGTCAATTGCATGAAGGAAAATATGCACGAAATGCCTGACGATTTAATTACACATTTGAATTACACAAGTATTTCGTATTGTCCCTAACCTGTTTACTTCCAGAACCTAAGCCAACAGGTTTTATAATTTCACTAACGCAACGATAAAAAAATGAAATTTTACACATATTAACGGATTAACGATTAACGTTAACTTGCGTTAATTCTTCCGAAATGTAACGCTTTAACGTTTAACGAAGCTAACTTTTTTTGTAGCGGATTAACGATTAACGAAGTTAACTATTTGATTAACGGTGCCCAGCTATGGTAATCAGTTACTTAAGTGACATATTTACCACACGAATATATTGAGATTTCATAGACTTACATTAAGATATTCTCCCCACAAAAAAAAAACAGTCTACCATCTATTATTTTCTGTAACTACAGTACAAGAGAGAGGATGGTTCACATACCTCCTAGTTGTTCTCATTCTACTTGCAGCAACACTATCAAACACCCATTTTGAGCTGACTTCCCCGTCGCCATTGCCCAATGTCATGTCAAATTGCGCGCCATTTTGTCCGCCATTTTGCCCAGTGCTGCCATCTATGACAACCGCGCCGCAGAGTTTGAGTAGCTCTGTGGCCGCGTCTTTTTGGTCTGTGGCAGGTGAGACGAACACTTTCATGCCGTTGAAAACGTCGTAGGCGTATTCGGATCGCATGCGGCCTAGTGCGGAGCGTTCTATGCGTGCTTTCTGCAAAAATACAAAGGTTTTTTTTAGTTGGGATGGTTAAAGCCACCTTATTTACATTCTTTTAGGGGTTCACTATCTAAGTATATAATTATACTTGAAATTATGCTAAAAAAAGTATGGAAAAATATTTTATGGTTATTTTTTTATGCAAATGGACAGTGAACTACTTTTAGGCTACAGTAAATGACTAATTTTTTAATAGAATGTTATCTTTAGTTATTTCTTTTGGTATTCTTTCAGTGATATATGATAGTGTACACTCTAAATACTCTACTTATCTACATACTTTGATCACAAGAAAATCACTCACCACTCTTTTACTTTCACAATGATAAAAAAAATTTTTAGTAATAAAATAATTTCAATGTAGCACACACACATTATCAGGATTTTATGTTATTGAATCCATTGAGTAACCGACAGCTTTTATTTTAAAGAATTTAAAAGTAACATAATTAAAATCATTACAGCACATATTAGGTAGAACAATACGGAATGAAAGTACTTGCAAAATTCAACAGGCTTGTCAATGTGTCGGTGGCCGAGTTGTATAGGAGGCATGCACCCTATTATTAAGTTTGTATAGTGACAAAACACTATAAAAACAAAAGAAAAAAAAAATACTTGGAAGATAATAACTTACTAGAAGTTAACTCAAACTAAAAAAAAAGCAATAATATACAGTACTAATAAAGTAAAACAAAAAAAAAACGCAACTCGCAATAAAAAATAAAACAAACTTACCATAGAGATCTTTCTCAAATGCGGTACTTCATATCCGTGATGATGTATCCACTTCCCCGCTGTCTTCGAGTCCAGTGCCCATCGGGCATTCAAAACTCTGCAACCTCTAGCCGCTCCGGCCAAAGCATTCAAAGTCCTGGCTTTCTGCACATCACTCCTATGCACCACTAACGGTTCACCTATATTAGTCACACCCGATAACGTAATACTATTCAAGTTTGTCACACCGGATATGTTGCACTTATTCACATGACCGGTCCTGTTATTTTCACTGACTGTTATATTGCTATTTTGGTTTGTGAGAGTCCTGACACTAGTTGGTATATTTTTCACATGACTGGATGTGATACCGGAGCAGTGATTTTCACAGTGATCGTCGCGGAAGGATCCGAGGAGTACATGAGTGGTTTTTCTGGTGACGTGGGCTTGGATGCGTCCGTTTAGGGAACGAATGGCGTCTGTTACTTCTTGACGCTCCGAGCGACCCATGCCTGTTAGCACCTGAAAAGTAACAGATAATATGTAAAAATTATGAAATGATTTTATGTAATAGGTTCTGTATTTTGTCGTTTAAATTGCCTCTTGTAAATGGGACAGTAATTCTTGCGTAGAATAATCTTTTTGTTGACAGATTGTTTTATAGGGCTATAAACAATAATATAAATTTTATTAGGCAACCGAAGACAACTTCGCTTGACACATTGCTTACTATTTCACTGTAATCCATGTGATTTTCGTACCGACCTGCTACAAAATCATTACAAGATGATCTCAACTTTACGACTATGAGATTAAAATTCACAATTAAACTGCTGGGCGTCGCGAATCACATACACGCTCAAGGAATTCTCCCGCTACATTTCATTCATCAATGAAATGAATTGCGTACGCGAGTGCGATTTGTAGCAGGCTATATGAAAAAAAAGTAGGTATGAATAATGATTTTCATTTCATATGATTCATCATTATCAGCCGAAGGACGTCCACTGCTGAATATAGGCCTCCCCAACGGCTTTCCACAACGACCGGTTGTGAGCGATCTGCATCCCGTGCGATCCTGCAATCTTTACAAGGTCTTCTGTCCATCTTGTCGGTGGTCGTCCTACGCTGCGCCTTTGGTCGAAGATATATGTGACACAGTTCAGTCGTCCGTGCTCT
>OY757272.1:9911745-10016745 GCA_963584085.1 Pyrausta aurata | reverse complement strand
TATATTTTCGGAAAGTGGGAACGCATCATCCGCCACCAAAACATACGGAGTGTTCCGTTCTCGGTGTGGTAATGGTTCCGCTGGTGGAATGGGCAATGTTTTATTTAAGATAGCTTTCCCAAACGTTGTGTTGGCAAAAACTCCTCCGTCAGATATTCTGCCTTGGCATCCAACATTTACGTATAAAAATTTATAATGAGCATCCACGACAGCAAACAAAACAATGCTATGAAATTTTTTATAATTGAAGAAGTGACTGCCACTCTTATTAGGACACATGATACGGACATGCTTGCCGTCCATAGAACCTAAGCAGTGTGGAAAATTCCAGATATCTTCATAATGTTTCATGGGAGTGTTTTCGAACGTAATACTATTAGTAGCAAACCTCAACACAGCAAAAAACTGGCCAAATTGCCATGCAGCAGAGGCCAGAAACAAACTTTTAACTGTAACGTAAAGTGAAAATCTGAATTATAATGAATCATTATAATTCAGTTTTTTTTAATTCACTTTTTATCAATGTATAGTATAACGCCTATTAAAACGCCAATTTACCTTTGAATTCTTAATATGAAGATTATGACATGAGTGTAGATAAAAGAATATTTTAGCTAATTTTATAACATATTTGCTCGTAAAGTGGCTGTAATTACACCAATTTCAGTATCATAATGTACCTCATTACGCACTTGTGCGTTATTGTTAAGTAACATGTACGGCTTTTCATTACGCAATTGTGCGTTATTGTAAAGTAAAACGCACGATTTTTTTTTTAAATAAAGTAACATGCACGGTTTATTTCCTCGCAAATATGTTATAAAACGTCGTGACATACGTGCGCTTTGAAAATTACAGCTTTCTAATAGCAATATCGCCTCGGCTGTAATTTTCAACTTACCGCACTTATATCATAAGGGGCCGTCCATTAATCACGTGAGGCTCAAAAGGGGGGGAGGGGGGTATGGAAAACATCACGAAACATCACGAGGGGGGAGGGGGGGTCTCGTTAGACATCACGTGTATTAATTTTATTTATTTTTTGTCAAAAAGCGCAATTTCTGAACCGAAATTTTGAACGGCGCGAAAATTTGAACGATTTGTAGTATGACCTTGATTGACTCGCCCGCCGTTGCTAGGCAACGACTCCCCGCGCGCCGCGCCGACCACTCGGCTCGCTCGCCAGACAGTCAGTCGCCAGATGCTTCGATGTTTTACCGCCGAATGCATGCGTAACCGTTACCTTGCAATTTTTACGTTACAATAATGTCTCAAATAGGTGAACTGTATAAAGAACTATTTGCGGAGTATAAGAAAGGAAAAAAACCTAGTGTGGCTCAGAAAGAATTCAATAAGATATGGGCTAATTCGAAAGAAAAATATACTCAAAAAGAAGAATTTACGAAGTGGGCGAATGATTTCTTACTAGATCTCCGCCGTAAGAACCAAGCAAAGAAGTCCTCTAATATTCTCTTTTATTGTTCTAATAATAAAAAGGTAAGTTAATATTCTACCTATAGTTTATCGAGTATAATGTCATTGTTAAATCTTATATGTACCTATTTTTTACAATATTGAGGTATACTTAGTAGTACATATTTATATAAAATATGCATATAAACCTTACTTAGAATTACTTTAATCGAATAGGTTTATAACGTATCTATTAAAAAAATATGTAATTAATCTCTAGGTCAGATCGGCTCAATAAATGCCTTCTCTACACGTTGGATTTTAGTAGGTATATTAAGCTGAACGCTGTCTACGAGACAGTTTACTAAGCTTAAAAAACAGAGTAAAAGGTATATTTTACTAAATTAAACTAAATATTCACAAATGGATGATGGCAGTATTTATTTATGTATAGTTGGGCCGCTCAAAGAAGCCCGCTAGGCTACCTCCGTTCTTTATGTTTATTTCAATATTTGATAAATAATAATAAATAATATGAAGGATGGTTTATTTAGTTGCACGATATTAATCTCAATTGCACGAAATTCACTTCTATTCTAAGAAAATAATATAAAGGATTGTGCATGGTTCGTGTGCCGTTTTGTTTCCTCTTATAACAAATACAAAAAAATACTTGGGGATGATTAATCTACTTGCATGATAATAATAAAATTTTATATATTTTCAGAATACCAGCGAAAAAATTCCCACTTTATCAACCAAATCCAATGTGCCAAATCCACCTGCAGAATTGTCGGGAATTACTGTTGAAGACAATGGCACAAATAAAAGCACACCAGCAGGTAGTAAACAATATAAAATTAAATAATTCATACATAATGATTATTCATATTATTATGAAATATTGAATATTTGTTTGTTGTCTTTTCGTTTATATAAATTTCAGTCATTCCAGCCCAGATTCACGCACTTTCAAGCGGCGTTACGCTCTGCATACCCCGCAAGGGTATATCCCTAAGGCGTGATCTTTATATATGTTTGTATTCCAGGTTCATGGAAACGTAAAGCTCAAGATTTGGAGTATAGCGATGAGATTTCACTGGCTTCACCAAGTACAAGTAGCTCTTTGCCAAAGCCTGTACGTGCTACTCCCGCACAGGATAAGTTGAAGGATCAGATTACCCTTCTTCAAATGGAACTTGACGTAGCTGTCCGTCGTAGGGATTCTTTGGGTGCCAGTGAAGATGACACGTCTGAGCGTAATGTGAAGAAACTGCGTCAAGAAATTGATGAATGCAAAAAAGATCTACGAAAGAAGGAGCAACATATGCGTCACTCGCATTCACATAGATTATCAATGCAATCAAAAATTAATCTGGCTTGTAGTAAAAGTCCAGACATAGTTAGTATTCTCAAAACTCGCTCTGGCCCAGGTCGCCCGCGCCTGGAAGAGCAACAACCATTATTGTTAAAAACTATCGTCGATTTGGCTATGTTTGGTGCTTCTGCGGAAGAACGACGTCGTTCAGAAATAGTTCGCAGTTGCAAGACACTAAATGACCTCCAGGAGAAACTAAACGAACACGGATTCCAAATTTCGAGAAGTAGCACATACCTTCGGTTGCTCCCAAGAAATTATACCACCTTGGAAGGTAAAAGACATGTAGTCACCGTGCCTGTCAAATTGAGTCGCCCTGAGGCAGATCACCATAAGGCTCACATCGATCAACATTTTTGTGTCGCCACAATAAGATCTTTGGAAACAGTGGCATCTATTCTCGGGCCAAACCAAGCGTTTTTTCTCTCACAAGACGATAAAGCCCGGGTGCCAATAGGCTTGACAGCCGTGAATAAACAAGCTCCACTCCTGATGCATGTTGAATATCGTGTGTCATTACCTGACCACGATTGGGTAGTTGCTGCAAGGCACAAGTTGATCCCTAGCGTTTATGCTGGGTGTATAATAAAACCAAACGATATGGGACGTGCTGAAGCAGTAACGTACTCTGGGCCAACATATGTGGCGATAAGGAGTGGCAAGCACTCCTCCTCTACAGCATCTACTCATGCTGTAGATTTCGAAAAGGTTACCACTCTTGATAATTTCAAAGATATAATGCGGGTTGAAGACGGACGGCTGAAACCTGTGGTTTTAATTTCATCAGATGGAGGGCCTGATGAAAATCCCAGGTACCCGAAGGTTATTGCTCAAGCTATACAGCATTTTAAGAAATACGATCTTGACGCCGTATTCCTCTTCACCAATGCACCAGGCAGAAGCGCATTCAATCGCGTTGAGAGAAGAATGGCGCCCCTAAGCCGTGAATTATCTGGCCTTATACTTCCACATGATTCTTGTGGTACCCATTTAGATGAACGAGGGCGAACTATAGACCATGACCTAGAAAAGAACAACTTTCAGAAGGCTGGAGAAGTTCTCGCAGAAGTTTGGAACAATGTAGTTATCGACAACCATCGCGTTGTAGCTGAGTTTGTCAAGCCCGATGACATTGCTGAGAGCTTTGTTCCTGACATGCCTTCTCCGCAATGGTATACTGAGCATGTGCGGGAGAGTCAGTATTTCCTTCAGGTACGCAGTAAAATCTCGCTTACGATTACTTAATTATTTTATCATATTTATATTTTTTATCTAAAGGTACTTGTAATAAAAATATCTTCATTTCAACAGATCGTGAAATGTGATGACCGCGTTTGCTGTAGACCCCTGCGGAGTTCTCTTCGATCTGTTCTTCCGGAACGTTTTCTTTTACCACCTTACCCGATTTCGCAGACATCCAGTGGCCTATGTATTCCGAAACCTCAAGAGCATGACGGCAAGACATTTGCCAACTTTCTTCTACGTCGGGCACTTTTAATTGCCCCAACGCATGAAGGTTTCATGAGAATGCCTTATGACCTGTATTGCCCTAGCCTGCAGAAGGATCGTAAGCTTCTTGTGGAAAGAATATGTCAGCAGTGTGGGCAGTACTTCTGCACTAAAAAAAGAGCAAAAGAGTGCCATGGGCACCATACTGCCCGCGAAACGCCCACGCGTATCCTCACGCTACGAGGGAGGGAGGTTCTCTGCGTAGTGCGCGAGGATGATGATGCCGAGTGGCTTGACGAAACCGAAGTTAATATGTCACAAACCTCTTTGCCAATAACAACTGCCAGTGAAGAAGAAGCTTTACCAGTTGTAACCTTAAATGAAAGTCTTGCAACTCCGTGGGCCGAAGACAACATTAATTAATTATTATTAATTTATTAATTATTCATTAATTTTATTGCAAATACATATAAATGTTTTTCGAATTAAAACGCCATTTGTTAAATATTTTTTTCCAGTCAAAAATAGCCTTTACATAGACTTCCAAAAAAATACACGTGATCCAGGGGGAGGGAGGGGGGAGTGGTCCCAAACCTCACCAAATATCATCAGGGGGGAGGGGGGGGTCAAAAAATGAGAAAAACGACCTCACGTGATTAATGGACGGCCCCTAATGTACTATTAATGTCTTCTTCATAGCACTTTACTTCCCTGTATATGCGACTATTAGGACGTATTTACTTAGACCACCATTCTGCGCATTCAATTTGTTATTCGTAGCATTCAATATATTTTCTTTTAAAATATTATTTAAAAACTATTTATTTTATATTTCAGGTTGATACGAATGCTGATGACACGATCACATTTAACCCCGAACTACCACCGCCTTCGAAGTCACCAAGTGCTAAGAAGAAAAGAACCATTGAAGATGCTCGTTATCGTGACGCTTGTGAAGTTATGGAAGCAGTAAAAGAGAAGATTTCCACTAAATCATTAGCTTTTGGAGAGCATGTAAACCAAAAACTGTTAACATATAGTCAGTATGTACGCAATCAAGTAGAATATAAAATTTCTTCAATCTTATATGAAGCCGATATGGGATATTATGATGAAAGAAGCAGAAGTAGTGTTTCGGGAAAGCAGTATTCTTCTCCACCCAGCGTTTCTTCCTCTTACCGCCAACGTGTATACTCACCTGCTCCTTCTCCTCTTTCCTACAATGCTATACCCACTCCTAGTCCTACGTCGGTTTATGAGGCTAGCAATTCTTCTGACTCAAACGTGACAAACGTACTAAATACTCAATCTCAATGTCAGTATTCTCCTATATCTACACACGCTTCTTCTTCAATAACTCACCACCCCAATACTCCAGCTGCAGAGGTCGAATATACAGAAGCAATTCAACAAGCAATTAGCCAAGATAGTGTATTGATGGTTAGAGCAGTTCGTAATTTAGACGGAAATACTACTGCCGTGGAGTACATTACTACTGATTGATTTATTTTAATTAAAAACCTACTTAATTGTAAATTTAAATAAAAAGTTTGATTAAAACAATTATTTTTAAATTAACTACCCTCACTTATAAATTAAAATAATTTACCTTTATATATTCTCGAAGAACTTCTGCAATAGCTCTGCATACAGTAGGTACAAATAGTGCAATACAACTATCAGAAATTCTAAACAGATACATTAAACTTTTGTATGAATCTCCAGTTGCCAGAAATCGAAGGGTTAAAGCAAGTTTTGTTGATGCAGAAATTGGTTCTCTCATGTTGGTCGTCTGTTTCGTAATTAATGGGCTAACTTTACTCAAAAGTAATTCAAAGTCTGTTCGTGACATTCTAGTAAAGTTTTTGAATAATATATCATCTAATTCTTTACACAATGAAAACTGCGGTCTTTTTGCCAAAAACGATCGCACCCAGATACGCCTATTCCTTTTCTTTCTTTTTTGTTTTTGATGAATAATAAAAAAAGCGCTACAAGCCGCCGCAGCAAAGACAATGTCGTCCATAGCGAGCGAATACTGAAATGCTCGTTTAGGACAGTATTGCCTTGAAGAAGTTGCGCCACTGAAATGCTCGTGTACGACAGTATTGCCTAGTTGCTGAAGTTGCGCCATAGCGCTCAATATTGTATTGCGCAGTATTGATGCTTGTTGCCGTTGCCGTAAATTGCTTGATGTAGTCGTGACGTCATAGTTGACGAGTATTGACTGGAATTTAGCAATTTTAGTTGCCCGTGTAAGCGCACCTTTATTGTAATGTATAAGTTCATTTTATTGCTTACCTATTTTTAGAATGTCACTTATAGTTAGGGAGGCGAATAGGGGAATTTTCGGTAATACTCGAGCGTGGCAGTTTAAGATATGAGAGATACCTTGGACCTAATAGAACAACCTTGTAAAGTATTTAGCTCTATATGTAGTGACGCGCGCCTAGGATAGACGATCAGATTAGTAAAAAAAAATCGATAGTCTGAAATACTCGAGCGCGTCAGATTAAGATATTGGGGGTTGATTTTAGTTGTTTAAGACTAAATTTAACTAATCTGACGATAAGTCCTTGACGCCGCCGAGTTATGGGGTCGCGAACTTGTAAAAAAAAAACGTTAATCCGGCATTCTCGAGCGCGATTTTTTTAATTTTATTTTGAAGAATATAATCTAAAACGTACTAAAAATACAAAATCTGCCGGTTTCCGCATGACCGGGAGTGTGGAGGAGCCAACCAGTTCACGTGGTTCATCGGGAATCAATTGCCCGATGCGTATGAAAATGTTGTTCTATCGCCGGATATTCTGGGCAACGAGAATGACACTGAGGACAGGAATGGCGAGACGCTTGATTCAGGTAAATTTTTGTACTTCTATAATATTCTCTCAACGAAATTACTGCATAGAAATAATTGTTACGGATGTTGCAGGCACTCAGCAGGAAAGAATTGTGGATGAGGAGCCACAATATGAAAGTTCGAGTGAAGAAGAAGAAGATGAATTTTATTGAGCAAAAATGTAAAGATCATACTTAACAATAAAATTATAATCCATTTTTTATATCATTTCATTTTACACACTACACCGAGTTTCTAAGTTAGTAGATAAATTAAATGAAAATTTCAAAAAGAACTACATACCAGGTGAATATTTGTGCATCGATGAAAGCGTTGTTCCATTCCGTGGAAGATTGATTTTTCGTCAGTACAACAAACAAAAACGCCACAAATATGGTATAAAAAAATTTTAGCTTTGCACATTGCCGGGATATACGTACAAACTTAGCATTTATGCGGGTAAGGAAAACGACAAGACCAACACTACACCAGCAAATGTTGTTATGTCTTTGTGCAGTGATCTTTTCGACAAAGGCCACACCTTGTATACCGATAACTGGTACACAAGTGTTGATTTAGCGCGACAGCTTTTAGGAAAAGAAACCCATCTTGTTAGTACTATACGTAAAAGTAGAAAACACCAACCGAAAAATGTAATTACTGCGAAATTGAAGCGCGGAGAGCACAAAGCACAAATAAACAGAAAAAAGGCGTAGTTGGTCACTTTTCAATCATTCTGGAAGAGGAATTATTTTTCGCTTTGAGCACTAAATTAAAACAATCGAATAAAAAAATCAAGCATCTATTATAGATACAATTCATAAAAACGAAAAAAAAATGTAAGAAAGAAGGTACATGATTTTATATTTAATTAAAAGCAATCAAAACCGAATATATCCAAAGACAAGACTTTGGCTCTTGTCACTGCTTTAAAATTGACTAAATGGCAATATTTTACTTTAAAGTCCATTCTTGCTTCTGAAAATATTTCCGGGATTCCATCATATCAAAAGCTTCTGGATGCAAAAAAAGCTTGCTATCCGCCAGACACTGACATAACTGTAAATGAATCTGAAGCTAGAATACGACTGCAATCATTATTAGATTTGACTACGAGTAAGATTTTAAAAGTGATATCCAGCATGATTCAGCAGAGAAGAAGTCGCTTAAATTAATAAGCAAATGGGGATTTGATGGTTCATCCTCTCAGAGCAATTATAAGCAAATGTCAGAGTTTCCAGTGGATGATTCATCTGTTTGATGGTTCATCCTCTCAGAGCAATTTTAAGCAAATGTCAGAGTTTCCAGTGGATGATTCATCTGTTTTCATGATAAGTCTGGTACCACTTCGTTTAGAAGATGAAAGTGGTTGTAATATTTTATGGCAAAACCCTACCCCATCTTCTACAAATTATTGTAATTGGTTTTAAATTTACCAAAGAAACGAGCGAAAACATTAAACTAGAAAACAATGCCATTAACAAAGAGATTCGAGAACTTATTTCGACAGTTATTTGTAATCTTGAAATACATCATATTTATATATGACGATGATTGATGGAAAAGTTGCCACCGTGATTTCAAACACTTCTTCAGCAGCTGTTTGCAATAGTTGTCTTATTTCCTCCAAATAAAATGAATGATTTAGACTTCGTTTTCAAAAGGTCCCTTAGAGTCGATATGTACCAATATGGGTTGTCCTTCTTCAATTACGATTACCTTCAATTATGTGGATAAGATGTATGGAATGCATCTTACATATTTCATATAACATGGATTTCAATTCCGGGAACGAACAGGATTGTAGATTAACTTAGTCAACAGGGTTTCGGTACAACAAACGATGCCTTTATTCCTGGTGTCCACCCCCTGCTTGTCCCCCGCGGGTGGACAGAGACACAAATATTTTTAAAACCTATCGTTGTCCCCCAGGGTCGGACAGCGAGAATTAATTTTAAATTATTTCCTCTGGCCACTCCGGGCGGACAAAGACACGAGTTTCATATTACTACTCTCGATGTCACCACCGGTGGACAAAGCCACTACTTAAATAAACATTCTCCAAGTCCACCCTTGCTGGTTGGGTGTAAATATATCACAAAATTAATTATGTAGGTAAGTATTTTAATCACATTATCAACATCTTTAGGGTAAATAGGAGTAAGTACACCATAAATTATGTGTCACACATGAGGTTGATTGCTACTAAGTTGCGGCAATTATTGTCCTTATTGACATGTTTTTTCCACATAATGTCTAATAGTACTATCTATTCAAACACTAAGTACAATATTAATAAGTCTCAATATTAATTCATCTAACTCTAGTTAACATATAAACAGAAATAACAATGATTTACACACCCACGACCCGACATGAACCGGTATTTATTGGCACTCTGTGAATGTTCCTGCGCGCATGCGCGGAAGAGGGTGCCCGCGCGTTGATTGGTTAGTTAGAGGCGCGCGACACCAAATATTTTTTTCGTAGTGCGAAAAAAACAATTAAGCCAAGGAATAAATAATAGCAATAAACGTAAAAATAAATATATTCTAAGTGATAATTTTATTCAGGACATGCAAATGGGACTTGTCAATGGCGACTCTAATATAGATTTATTTTTAGAGAGGATGAGAATGTCAAGACATTTTCTGTGACTATGATTAATACTGTGATAGTTATTTGTAAAAATTGTAAAAGTAAAAGATGTTGATAATATGATTCAACTACCTACGAGGCGTGGTCCAAAAGTTTCTGGCTGGAAAAATTTGGCGGCTTAAAATAAAATAAAAAATATGTCATCGCGATCGTTATTCCGCGTTTTAATGTATAATAATTGTTGTCATAGTAAGGTATACTTTTACTGATACTTTTGGGTCCAAAATTATTGTAAACTGATAACATAGAATTTACGGGCGTATGTTTAGCATTGTATTCTGTAAAACATATGTATATACTTTGTTATGTTTGCTATAATAATTTTAGGTTAAACTAGGTGAGATGTCAATAAATTTAGGTTAGTCAATCAATGTCAACGTCAATGCCAAATAAACTGACAGTTGCTTTTTTCTTCTCAAAAAAAAGGCAATGGTGAGATATTGATGGACTAGACTACTTTTTGGAAAAAATGAAGATGTGAAGTAGTAAGTAAGATTAGATTTAAGAACGGCAACACCGAAGCCGGAAAGGTCTATTTGGAAAAAGATGGCAGGAGAGCCATGTCATGTTTGTATTCGGCACATTGCACATCGAGTCTGTCAAGTTTAAATAAACTTAAATATGTCGTAAAATACGTCTTTAATTCACACCGGCCACGTGTATGATTTTGGTGTTTCTGTTGCTTGTGGTTTTGATTTTACGGCGTTTAAACGATAGGAAGTTGGTAAATTTGCGATATGTTCGAATTGGAATATCGTTCCGTGATCAAATTCCTCACCAAGGAAAGAATTAGTCCGACCGGTATAAAAAAAAGGTTAGATGCCGTGAACGGGGATTCTTTTCCGTCGTTTTCCACCGTTAAAGAATGAAGTAAACAGTTTGGTTTAGGATGGGAGTCCATAGACGACGAACCTCGCTCCGGCCGGCCTGTGGAAGTACTCACCGAGGACTGTGTCCAATTAGTGGAAGAGGAAGTTCTGAGTGATCGAAGACTTAAGACTAAAGAAATAGCGGCAAGAACCGGGCTTTCGAAAACTTCAGTACATAGGATTCTTCATGAACATCTTCACATGAATAAAGTTAGTGCTCGGTGGGTAACCAAACTTCTTTCGAGCTTGCAGCGAACAGAGCGAAAAGCGTGTTCTCAAGAAGTTTTAGACGCGTATAAGCGTTACGGAAAAAGTTATTTGGAATCGATTGTTACGGGAGACGAAACCATGGTTTTGTACTATGATCCCTGTCCAAAAGGGAATCGATGGAGTGGCGTCGTCTTGGTGAAAAGCCGCCTAGAAAAGCCAAGGTAACGCAATCCACCAAAAAGATTATTGCAACGGTATTCTGGGATTGTCACGGAATACTGATGATTGAAATAAAAGAAAAGAATACCACGGTAAATGGCAGCTACTACGCTACCCTTATTGAGCAGTTACGAGAGGCGATCAAGCAGAAGCGACGTGGAAAAATCTGTAGAGGTGTGCGGCTTCTCCACGATAAAGCTCCTGTTCACACTGCTGCAATTGCCAAAGCTGCTGAAGCAAAATGTGGCTTCGAGGAAATTCGTCACCCACCTTTCAGCCCTGACCTGGCCCTTAGCGACTATTATTTGTTATCAAGACTTAAGGGGAAGACGGTTTTCTTCGGATGATGAAGTGGCTCAAGCGGTTTTCGCCCATTTTAAGGACATAACTCCAGAGTATTTTTTTAAGGGGATAGAAATGCTTATCACGAGATCTGCAAAGTGCATTGAAATAGAGGGGGACTATATAGAAAAATAAAAAAGGTTTTGTAAATATATCTACTTGTTTTCTTTGTTAGGCCGGACACTTTTAGACCGCACCTCGTACATTATTAATTTTGTGATAATTACTTACTACTACTAGTAGTAGTACTACTACTACCCAATTTCAGCTAGGGAGGACATGGAGAATGTTTATTTAAGTAGTGGCTTTGTCGACCGGTGGTGGACATCGAGAGTAGTACTCGTGTCTTTGTCCGCCCGGGGTGGCAAGCGAAAATAATTTAAAATAATTCTAGCTGTCCACCCCTGGGGGACAACGAGACGTTTTAAAAATATTTGTGTCTCTGTCCACCCGCGGGGGACAAGCAGGGGGTAGACACCGGGAATAAAGGCAAACGATGGTAACACTGCCAGAAGGTTTTTTACGAATGGATTATGGATTACAAATTATCGCTCGCAAATGGGTGACGACCAGGGTGAGTTTTATTTCAACCACATAAGCGCTAGACACAAGTAGAAACGCTTCACAATATTTCAGAGAAAAGGAAATAAAAAACTTGAGATCAGTACAAAAAAAATATGGGCGTGCGCGTACGCATATCCTACGCTAACAAATCGCAGCAGCGACTCCAGGGAGGGGAACACCAATGACAATACACAATTACTCGCCCAAACTTTAACATTCTAGAGGGTGTGACATACTGAGTGAGGAGCAGGGATGAAGAGACGAGGGTGTGGGAGAGAAATTGGAGAAGATCGGGACCTCAGCACGAGGAGTAGCTTCGTACATTAAATCGTGCTAAAATCCCGTAACTAGCGGAAATTGTCAATCGCCAAATTTCTGTCGTGCCTATCGAGGAACCGAAATCATCAAAATTAAAAAAAAATACCAGACAAAAATTATTTAACATCATTAAGTGAAGTTTTACATGTGCACAAGTTAACGTCGAGCATAAGCCTAGCTGTAAGGAATAAGAGGAAATTTGGTAATGTACTCTATTTGATTTTGTATTACAATTGTTGAGTAAATACACAACCTTGTAATAAGTTTGGTTTTGTCTGGGGGAGTCGAAATTGATCTTGTAAATAATGAATAAAAGCTTAAAACTGTAAAGGTAGTGGATTTACCATTTTAGGGTGTGAATAGTTTGCATAGCCGTGTGCATTAGTTGTGCTCTTTTTCTTCTTTTCTAGATGGCCTAGGAGGGTTTTTGAGTTTGAGTGTAAGTGTGCCTCGAAGCAGTAAATAGATTGGATTATAAGTAGAAATTTATTGAGACACGATTGATCCGAGCTTCCAATATCAGATTGATGTAATCCCGGCCGATTTCGGCCACGGCGACTGTCTTCAACTCCGGTTTTGCCGTTGATGTGCTCGCATGTGGCTTATGTAGCCAATTTTGTTTGCAAAAATCCTCGCACATTGCGGGCATGAGAGCACTCCGTTTACATAATTATAGCTGATAGCCGCAGGTGGTCGGGCTTTCAGCTCGTCGCGTCTGGCATCCAGCTCAAGGAGCCTCCGGTTTTCAAAAATTTTGACGCTAGATTTAACTAGCGCTCTCCACTCCGGCCGTCCGGCAGCCTGCTGCTCCCACATCGAAGGATTGATGTCGCACTGCTTCATGTGTCGCTTCAGCACATCTTTGTACCTGAGGAGTTGTCCGCCATGCTTCCGCTTGCCTTCCTCAAGTTCTGAGTAAAAGATGCGCTTAGCTATTCTTTCCTCCGTCATACGCGTCACATGCCCGCACCACCGAAGCTGACGCCGCATAAGATACGACTCAATGCCACCTACATTGGCCCTTCGCAGCACTTCAGTATTCCGTACGCGGTCAGACCATCGGATGTGAAGTATTTTCCGTAGGCACTTGAGGTGGAATCGGTCTAGCATGCGGATGTGACGGCGATACACTGTCCACGTTTCGGCAGAGTATAAGATGTTGGGCAGCACGACTGCCATGTAGACAGCAATCTTCGTTGCCAGCCTAAAGTCATGAGAGTTAAATACCTTAGAGTCCAGCTTGCCAAAGGCCGCTGCAGCAGCGCCGATTCTGCCGTTAATCTCTGAATCATGATCACACTTAGATGATATTGTGCTCCCCAGGTAGCGAAACTGTCAGAACGAAAATATCAGATACCCATCCCCTGTACGGAAGTCAATCAGGATATCTGGATATCTACTTAAGTATCCTAGATATATTCACGATTACAACATTTGCGAGCTCATTGACGAGAATTTACCTTTTGAGATTTAAGAAAAAAAAATGAACTAGTAAAACAATAGATATACAACAGTAAATAAGAAATTAACTTAGCTTAACAACATAGAACTCAAATCAAGTTAAGACTTAAAAGATTAGCTTTACTAATTAAACATTCTTGTGGTTCGAATCCGGAATGTACATTAACTGGTGTATTAAAGAATCAAACAAGATACGCTTGATTGTTGAGAGGCAAATAATGTGAGTGCAGCCGGAAGAGATCCAGAGTGCAGTAGATCAAAAGTGGGTATTTAAATTAAGCTGGTAGGGAGCTCTAAATAATGAATTAAAAGGAAAGGCAGATTCAACATAGTAGGTTAACATTTATTTATAAGTGTTATGGATTCATATGCTGAAACATAGTTTTACGGTGAACCCCATAGCTGCGACCTTCGGGCACACGATACACCCCCATATTCATCTGGTGTCCGACTTTTGGTTTGGTCAAACCAATAAGCTATCATAAACAAATAAACCATGGTAAAAGGGGAAGTTGTACAAGAAAAGATCTAATCCACGGATTAGCCATTACATTTCCTAGCACGCAGGTTGCATTCAACACACTTCAGGGTAAATGAACAAAGGTTCTTGAAATGATGGCTGATTAATAACAAAATACAAACCTAAAAAAAAGTTATAATTGCAGAAGAATGAGAAGAATCTGATTTGTTTTAAAGAAAGTTTGTTTGTTATGAAAGAGCGCGTTTTAAATTCATCTTTAAAATCATTTTGTATATTGTTTTGTATAAAGTCGTATTTTGTCGTGTATTGACTGATTTGTTATTGTGATAAGTCATGAAGATCATTTTTGAACGTTGCATTAATTTTGAAACTTGTAAAAAAGCTGTTTTCGATAATATAAACATGAAACAAAAAAAGAAAGATCGTTCGGAAAATTAGACAAAAGACTAAAAGGTAAATCAAATGGATAATAACAACTACTACGTAGTCGCCGTAGGTGTAGTTTGGAAACTGATAACATTGTAATTGTTTATTGTATTTCAGGCTATCCTTATACAGCTTATAGAAAGTTCGAAAGACGTGGTAGAAAACAGAAATACGGATACCAACACCAATCGTCATAAAGTTGCTGAGTGGAATTTGATTTTAAAAAAGTATGTCTAAAAAGTGTTGCCTAAAAAGTACCGAGGCGCGAACTTGTTTGTTTGTTGATTACGTCCACTTAAATGAATTGTTATAAAATCATCCATAATATTTTCAATAAGAAAGCACGAATTCGAATTTACCACGAAACGAAAGTTGTCAGTTGTCAATCACTGTCTATTTTTTGAGGTTAAACACAAGATAAAATAAGGGGGGGGGGGGGGGCGGGATCAATAATTTCAAGAAAAGTAAAGAAAAAGAGAAACAATTGAAAAAGACACTATTTTGCAGAGATAAATAAATTTCAAATTCGATTACATACTTATTTAATTATTTTTTATTTACATTTCTGGTAACTTGTGACTCAAATTTGAAAATTAGAGACATTGTTGCAAGGTGGCGAGTTAGCACTCATCATGATTCTAAAATTTTCAATGAGTCTACTTTAAAAGAACGTTTTGAGCGAGGCGAGTTTAGAGGGAGACTCTTGGGGGATTCTGGGTAAAGACTAGAGCCATACCTTTTTACACCCATACTAAGGCCTCAAAATGATCGTGAGGAAAGATATAACAGGGCCCCTATTTTTTAAATCCTTCGTATGACTTATCCCAGACTTATACGCTTAAATTTTACTCGTAAACCCATGTCACACGAACGCGATTTTCCGCATTTTTGAATCCTTCGTCTACGGTGTTGCCAATTTACTAAAAATTGAGAATGTATGTATAATTGCCACAGATTAAAAAGATACTGGTACCAACAATCTGTTTACCGGTAGCTGTTGCACGTAAAACGGAATGGAATCCCATGATTTCTTGGTGGTATATTTAGATACCTTAGCCATAAAAAAAGCTACTAATAGATAGATAACTCTTTATTGCACACAAAATTAGTGAATTTACAAATTTGTTTAAAGGAATGTACAATTTAGGCGGTCTTATCGCTATAAGCGATCTCTTCCAGTCAATCAATCAATCGTTCTTCCAGTCAATCTTCTTCTAATGTCAGTAAGTAATGTCACTATCGTTATTGACATAATATTTCTATCGTTTGTTTGAGAAATTTTGTTGGAAAAGTTTTTCTGATTTTTTGAAAATGAAACAAAAGATCAACAAAACACAACAAAACCTTCTCAGCCTAATATCAGATAGGCCACAACTGCGGTCGGGCAAATTTAGTAGCAGTTTCACCAATAAAGACTCCCAAAGAAAGTGGGAAACAATAGCCCAACATTTAAATTCAACACCGGGCGCCATTATAGATTGGAAGGCATGGCGAAAGGTAAATATTATCAGATATGTTGGGAAAACAGCCTATTACGTCTACTGTTGTGGTACCTACATTGATCTACCATGTAATCATGTATGCTTGCTTACACATGATAGTGTGGCTTCTAATAAAATAAGCTTGTATTATTTCCATGTACACATTTCTTTCTAATATTTTTCAGACTTGGCAAGATATATTGTCAAAAACTAAAGCCAAAAGTGCTTTAATAAACAAAGTTAGAAGAGGTACTGGTGGTGGTCCACCGCCCAATGAAACACTGGATGATTTCGAAGAGGGAGTGGCGGCATTAATACATCCTCACTCAATTAGCGGACACTCTGGCCCTGAGTCAGATGTTTATTTTGATTTTGGTATGTAATGTTCAACTATCTTCAACTTATTCTAATTTAAAAATTAGTTCAGCTTAGTCTTCAGTGATACCTATTCATGAATTTTTTTGATTTTAAAAACTTAATTACTTTCCAGATAATGTGCCAATTGTGATTGAGATTGCAGATGAAGAGGAAATTATAGGTAACAATTTTAATTTTACTAGTCTACAGTTATTCTGAAAAAAAATTAAGATGGTTAACATTATAATAAGCCAGCCAACTAAATATTATAATTTATTTACTTTACAGATATACCTGTTGAAGCTGAAATTAGAGAAGAGATGCATGAAGAAATAACTGGTAATTCAGATAATGTAATTTTGCCTACTAATGCTAATAGCACGAGGGCTGGGATTGAAGCAGAACCTCAACAAACAAATAGAAGTATGTATAACTTTAGTTAACTTACCACAGTGATTCTTTTCTAGCTATGTTATTATATTATGATTGTTACCAAAATAAAATGTGTCCCTCTCTTTTCATCTCTTATTAATTATTATATACATGTATTTTTTTTACTATGAATTACAAATTACTAATTTAATCATTTATTTTTTATAGATGAAAAAAAGAAAAAAAAAACAATATGAAAACACTATTACAGGAAAAGGTGAAAATTAAAAGGGAACTTATGGAAGAGAAAAAAAAATGGTATGCTGCTTCGATTATATACATGGAGAGGCACGTCAAAGCATTAGAAAATATATGCACAGCTATCAACAACTATCAAAACACCACAGGACAGTAATTGAAAAACCCAAATTGAAAGGCCATTTTGCTCGAGTGTTTATTTTTTTTATTATTAAGCCCTAATATTTTTTTATTAGGTACTCTCTTTTTGAGATGTAGAAAAGCAAACCTGGAGCAACTGGACTCCATCAGTTTTAAAAACAAAAGTAGCAAATAAACTTATGGTGGAGAAAGAAAACACTCCATCAACATGGCTGCACTGACGAAGGCCGAAGACTTGTCTGCAGGATAAAGTGATACAAAGCAAATTAGAATTAATGAAAGTAATGAAAAAAATGCCCAAGCAGAATCTGCTCTTAAACAGCTGCTGTTACAAGACCAGTTACAACAAAAAAAAAACTGAGAACTGAAATATTTAAGCTTTAAATTGAAAAAATGAAAAAAAGGAGATAAATTATAATTTATTATTGTAATTTCTACTATTGTAGTAGTATAATTAGAATAATTTAACTACGTTTTTCATTTTTTCAATTATTTTGTATAATTGTTAAATATGAGTAATAAATGAAACTTAATATAATAACAATATTTTTATTTATATGTCAGAATAGTATAACTAATATATTAATGTACTGCATTATGCATTCAGATGCAAACTCCTAAAATAATTTATTAGCTGTATTCACTCTGGATTGAATATATCTAGTAACTTCATTTCTTTGTTCCCTAATATGGACTTGACGGAACAGTTCTTGCCATGGTACATTGAGCTGAAGTTCAGGGTCATTTGGCGGTAATTCTTCTTTTGCCTTTACTGCAATGTTGCGTAGTACTCCAGTGGCAACAATAACAGGAAGACTCAAGTCAAGTTCAATTGGTTCTGCATTCCCAAGGCCAGTAAAGGGAATCTACATTTCTACGATTTAAGATCACAATATTATTATTTCTAGAGTTTTGCCAAACTGAGTAACTCTGATTAGTTTTCCACTTACAAATAATAATTATGCATAAGTTTTAAGAAAAATACTTTATCATGATACATTACAATATTTTTTTGAAATGTGAAAAATATTTGATCATATTACTTATGAATTCAATCATTTGAATTTATATTTTCATTTACTTCAAGTGCTAAAATAAACGCTTTTATTTATAGATATCACCACCTGATCGCTCATGCCATGCTTGTTGGATGTCTGCGAGGAGACAAGCTATCCGTAACCAGCACGTAGATGACAGAAGAGTCATCGTTGATGTTATAGTGTCTGCAGAGGCAGAAACCCCGCCCTCTGTAGAAACTGAGGTTCAAAATGAAGAAGGTCCAGATTAATCAGTTGCATGCCAACCAGAAAGTCCTGAACATTTGGTTACCAATGAACCGATTGACAATTTGACAACCCCGGTAGGCCTAGTAACTTAGTGTTGCCAAACTTCAGAAGAGCTGCGAATACTGCATCTCATTGTTTATTCTCTGGGTGTGATAATATTTCAAATCTACACACCATTTCCAATGCTCTTCGCAACAGACTGTTACACTCGTATAGATACTATGTTCCTCTGCTTGCCCGAGTTTGTTCAGAGCAATTAAGAAGAAATGTCTGGAACTGTCTTTTTGATTCGCCGAACAGAATTAACACATTTACAGCGAATCACATTGAGCACATCTTTTTGATATGATGGTGCCAGTGAAACCATTTCAGGATTTCACTAGTTTGGAGTCAGTCATGAAATTGGATACTGATTTGTGCCATTTTTATTTGGATATGACCAAAGATAACTATCTTAATTTTTTACAAGACTCGCCCCGAATTCTTAAAATGCGTATAGGGGTATATTGGGCTTAGCTGCTACAAGGCTAATGAAAATGCACCCAGGCGAATCCGACAACCGTCTATTTACTTTATTAAAAGTACCAAGAACAACATTGGCAAGATTAATGGCTAAAGCTAGGGATATAATGCTTCAAAATTTTGTTCCTAGAAACCTTGGCATTAACCACAAAACACGAGTAGAATTATTACTAAACAATTTATTAATACCAAATGGAATTTATTATTTTTAATCAATTTACAAGTTATTGCCATATGTTTTGACCAAAAGTTCAAATTATTTATTTCAAAAAGACACCTACTCCCTACACAAATGCAGGAACCTTTTCTTTTAGTTTCATGTAACGGATACATTGTCGAATGACTTCTTTATTCCATGAGAATTCCCCACTAAGAAGGTTTTTTCAAGCCAATGACATATTTATTCTGGACAGGGGATTTAGAGACAGCGTCTAACTATTATAAAATTTTTTTATAGACCTTATATGCCTGAATCCCTTTAAGCAGGTGAACACCAACTGACTACTGCCCAGGCAAATAGAAGTAGATGTGTAACTATTTGTCGATGGGTGGTGAAAGTAGTGAATGGATATATTAAGAGGGACTGCAGACAATTTCGATTTGACCATTTTAATAAAACAGTTCCGAACATGATGACATAAATACCGAATTTCTTTATTATGGAGGACTAACAACAATACCCAACGCCAATCCGGTCGTAACCGCCGTAGGCTATGGGATGCACAGCGAGGGTATCAGCACCTCTATCAAAGAGAGGAGCTGAGAGATTGGGCGTATAAACCCGCCCCTTTCGATCCCGACCGCGTGCAGAAACCGCGTCCTAATAATCGCTTAAGAATCTTCAAAAAGAAGTTGGACGCCCAGAAGACTGAGAAGAATAATCCCTCGTCTCTGAAACCAGCCACTGAAAACCTTATTTAACTATTCAGTGGAAAAACTCCACCACGTGACGAACCACTATATGACATAGGCCCACATTCAACGCTGAAACCATTACAAGACGTTCACGTTCAAAATTTTGATTTTGGTGGATTTGTTCCGCTCATCGAAGAAACGTATGAGAAGGACATCCTTATTTATAAGCATAACGGCTTATAAATAATTTTCCCCCGTCTGGAATGTAATGAATTAATCGTCGTCTCCAAGGATGACGTGGAGTTTCCTGAGCTTGCTCTGCTAAGGCAGTGGTTCTCCAAGACGTAGTGCCGCTAGCTCTTCTTTGTAGGTATCTACTTGTGACTGGCGAAAAATATGAAGTTTTGCCTTGCGCATGCCGCACATCTTCGGCAGACAGGGGCAAACTGTCGTTATTGATAGACACATAGAAGTTTAATAATGAAATGAGTAAAATTCTGACCAAAGTCGGACCTGTCAAAAATGACAATCGGTATTTGGTTGTCTTGCCTTGGTTTGTTTGTAAAAAAATAAAATTTCAATATTTTAAATTGTGAGAGATATTGTTGTGGTACCAAGTTTTACATAGGATTCAATAAGTTATTTGGAGTTACTAAAAAATATATTACTGAGTTTAGCAAAGAGGGATAAAGGAAGAACAACTGGACGAGTCTGGGTAGTGAAGTTGATGGCTTTAAAGCTCTCTTTTTGGGTCGGCAAGTTATTGATTCTATAGTAACGCATGTCATTCAGAGGAATTGGGTATTGGGTTCTGTTATGACAATTCGAAAGGAACCTAAGGACTAGTTGTCTAATTCAGTGAAACATCTAACTCCACCAAGAGAGAGCAAAGCTGTGCTATAATTCAGAGTTGGTGTTTTAGCCTGAAAGAGAGTAAGGAAATTAATAATAATAGTCAATAGAGGGATCTATGATCAGTAATGACAAAAAATTCCGAAATCGCTACTGCACATGCGTAGGAAAATGTGGCCGATGTCGCGACCCGTATAAAAAAAAAGCGCGGGCTGGCGCAGGGTTTGTTCGAATACAATCGTCTCTCCAATGAGACACGGGTGAGGCATCCTAGTACTTGGGTACGTGCCTTTCTTGATTTCAAGTTATACTTTGTTTTAAAGATTTGTATTGATTGATATTTGACTATCAATAATTCATAAATATATAATAATAAAACTAGTATTCGTGTAACTCAAAGTCCTAGCGGGACGAAGTGTCCTGGGGTGTCCCATGGAAACCGAACGGTGATAACGTGAATGGGACATCTTAACTATCTTAACGCCGGGATGCAATTTAGGCCTGAACAGTAGACATACTCGTAAATAGTAGCTTGGTCTTGGGAAACATCTTCTGTTGGAATTAGATCCTCCCCTAGTTGCATATCACTTGTTGCACCTTCGTGGTGACGTTGACGAGTACCTTGGTTTTAGTTTGGACCACATGAAACCCGACACCATGTATAACGAAGAAATACCAGCTATGGCAACACTGGTTCCCGCCGTCTTCTTGACTTGTCTGAAATACCCCCATTACATTATATTCTGTAGATAAATCCATGTGATAGGATCCAGACATTCTGTCTTCCAAGATACTATATTTGGAATATACGTTCCGTTATATTTCACTAAACTCTGCAATTTTCGCCCAGAATCCTATTTTCCTTACCCAAACTTCATAGCTGGCAAGTAGAAAACCCACATTTGATGAGGGAAGATCGGTCCCAAGTTCACCTTATTTTTTTACGAAAATGATTTAAGGGCGGATTTCACCGATTTTATTGTTAAACGAGTTTAGCAAAACTGAGTTTAACTTATATGATTTTAAACTTTCGCGTTGCATTACAATAACTATTAGACATGACGGGTCTAAACGCGAATAAAAACTTATGAGTTGCTATTACTACTACTGCTGCTGTACTACTACTACTACTGCTGTTGCTACTGAGTTTAACTTGACTGAGTACAAATGTTTGAATTGATCTCGATTAACGTCAAAAGAATTTCACCGACATTTTGTAGTTATGTTTTGATCGCGTTTACGAAAACGAAGTTCACCTAAATTCATAGACATAAACCACTGATTAGAGTAAAAATCTAATAATAGTTTTCATTTCACGCAGAAAAAAATAAAGCAAACCTAATTGATTTTAAAAACCGATAATGAATTGTGGAGGAACGGAACGTAAATTAAAAAGTATGTATGCAATGACAGTCAATTTGTTAAATATTGCGTTTCCCGCCCGCCCGACTCGAGCTTTTTTCGTTTGCGTTCAGTGGCAAATTCAAATTCAAATTCCTTTATTTCGCATAAAAAGTGGTACACAAACAGATATTGAATAGAAGCGGTCCCTCACTTTTAACCAGACACTGGCATGCAAAAATTTAATACATGATAAGAGTTATTTACAAATTATTCAAAGTATTTATCAGATAAACGAATATCCATGCCACACTCAAAATGAAATGACACTTAAATTACAATAAAAGTCAATGAATACATATTAAGTTCAATAGATTTACAATTTATTATTTAATTAGGTCATAAAAAAGCAATCCCAGATCAGAGAAGTTAATTAAGAAGTGTCAAAATATTCGTCAATAGAATAGAAACAACGGCTTATGAGCCAGCATTTCAATTTTCTTTTGAATGGATTTAATGTCAAATTTTTTATATCGTCATTGAGTCTATTAAAGATCCTTACGGCCATTTGATAGCTATTGTTGCTATTCACTGCTGTGGTCATCGGTAGCAAGTTAAGTTTATTGGGATGCCTACAGCTGTACTTGAATGTTTCGCTTCGTTTCTTGAATAGGCTTGGATGCGTTTTGACAAAGACACATATTTCGAAAATATATAGGCAAGGGACTGACATGATTTTTAGCTCCTTAAATAATGGCCTACAGGACGTTAAAGGGTCCGCATTATAAATGGCTCTAATGCATTGCTTCTGAGCATTTAGAACACGATCTATGTGACAAGAGTTTCCCCAGAGCAGAATCCCGTAGCGTAGCATTGATCCCACATAGCCATGGTACGCCTGTATGGCAACATTTCAATTTTCTTTTGAATGGATTTAATGTCAAATTTTTTATATCGTCATTGAGTCTATTAAAGATCCTTACGGCCATTTGATAGCTATTGTTGCTATTCACTGCTGTGGTCATCGGTAGCAAGTTAAGTTTATTGGGATGCCTACAGCTGTACTTGAATGTTTCGCTTCGTTTCTTGAATAGGCTTGGATGCGTTTTGACAAAGACACATATTTCGAAAATATATAGGCAAGGGACTGACATGATTTTTAGCTCCTTAAATAATGGCCTACAGGACGTTAAAGGGTCCGCATTATAAATGGCTCTAATGCATTGCTTCTGAGCATTTAGAACACGATCTATGTGACAAGAGTTTCCCCAGAGCAGAATCCCGTAGCGTAGCATTGATCCCACATAGCCATGGTACGCCTGTATGGCAACATCCCTACTACTAATTTTGGTTAATCGCCATAATGCATATGAGAAGCTGTTTATTTTGTTACAAGTTTGAGTGATGTGTGCCGCCCAAGTGCATTTATCGTCTATAGTGATCCCTAGGAATTGAGTTTGTGAAGATTCTTGTATAGTTTGGTTTTCGTACCTTAAGTTTAAATTATGTTTTTTGCCGTTTTTATTTATAAATTGTATATTTGTTGTCTTCATTAAGTTTACTTTCAGATTATTATTATTTAACCAATTTATAATTGTAGAAATAGTATTATTAATGTCAAAATTATATGTTTCAATGTCAGTGCACGGGATAATTACGGATACATCATCAGCAAAAAGAATGCAGTCATATTTTGTAGCATCTGGTAAATCGTTAATGTACAATAAGAACAACAACGGACCCAAGATACTTCCTTGTGGCACCCCAACTTTGGTAGGTTCCATAGAAGATTTGAATTGTTGAAGTTCATTATTGGTATTTATTTTAGATAATTCTACATATTGTTTCCTGTCACTTAAATAACTCTCTATCCAATCATAGGTTATACCTCTTAAGCCATAAGCATCACATTTTTCGAGAAGTATGTTGTGTGCTACGCAGTCGAAAGCCTTGCTCATGTCAAAAAAAACTGTCGTCACCGGAATACGTTTATCCATCGACGTTAGTATTTTATTTATCAAATAGAAACATGCCAGTGAGGTGGATTTACCTTTCTGGAATCCATTTTGTTGCGGCTTTATTATTTTATATTTTGTTAAAAAGTCTGTAAGGCGTACATGTATTGCTCTTTCAAATATTTTTGATATAACTGGAATCAGCGCTATCGGTCGATAGTTATCTACTACATCTTTAGGACCTTTTTTGTATAGGGGTTTAACTTTTGATATCTTTAGACTATTGGGAAAAACTCCGGTAGTAAAAGAAAGATTAATTTAATAAGTTAATACAGGTGCGATCTCGTTCGCGCAGGCTTTTAGCACATCTGTTTGAATTTCGTCATATCCGCAAGCATTTGTTGATTTCAACTCAACTTCTCTGGCTTCTAGCGTAGTTTGTCCTTGTTTACCTACTTGTTACTGTGTTGGTCGAGTTTTCGAGAAAAGCGATGTCCAAGAAAAGGAATAGCGACGAGTTATTTACCTCGGGTGAGAAAAGAAAGAGGGACCCAACTTTTACCGCCAGCGAAAAGTTGGCCCTCATTGACCTGGTGGAAAACCACTTCGAAATAATCGAATGCAAAAAGACGGATGCGGTCACCATGCGTCAAAAACTGACGAGTGGCGCAAAATCTCATCAGAGTTCAACGCCACATCGAGCATCCGCATGCTAGGACATATTATCATGTCAGTCAGGCCGGCTCAGTTTTATTTTATGGCCACCCAGATTGCCGGAACAAAATACCTTCTTTTTAGGGTTCCGTAGCCAAATGGCAAAACGGAACCCTTATAGTTTCGTCAAGTCTGTCTGTCTGTCCGTCCGTATGTCACAGCCACTTTATTGTAAAACTATTAGTATCACACAGCTGAAACTTGGTAAAAAGGTGTATCTTATTTACCGCTTTCCGATATCAGATAAAAAAGTTAACAAAAATACATTTAAGGGGGGGGGGGGGGCTCCAATACATGAAACTAAAACGAGTGAAACAGAGTTGGAGCGAGGTTTACTCGATCAAACGCATCGAGCGCGTAAACGTGAATTATATTGGATTGTTTTAGTGTACACGTTAACACAAACAATCCTATATAAATTAATTGTCTCTGCATAAAACACAGTAATGTTGAATATATGTTTATGGCTCTAGAGGTGTATAAGGTGATCTCATATTAAAACTAGGAAGAACTTTTGTCCGTCATATCATGCGACATAAATTTTTACACTTGCATATACAACAATTGTGACAAGTGTTAAGTTATACATTTTGTCTGTGACGAAAAATCAGATTTGGCTGTTAAGTGGTATAAATGGGAAAGATGCCCCACAAATATGAAAAATCTAGGCAAATGATAACCACAAAAAATATGTTCACCATCTTTTTTGTGGTTATCATTTGCCCAGAACCTTAATTTTGGTGCGCAGAATATTAGGATTTTTCCGTGGTTTCAGTATTTAGATATCACATCATTATCAAGTCCGTCAATTATGTCAAGTTGTGAAAAATAAATTATAAGAACTATTCTAGTATCCTAAATAAAAAATTACTAACATTGTCTGATTGCACTTCCTTTGATTTACAGAACAAATCCAAGAAAAAAGGTTTAAAGCGGAAAATTGACGGTTCTGCCAAAAAAAAAACCGGTTAAGTGCGTGTCGGACCCGCGCACTGAGGGTTCCGTGCCACCCTTAACTGAATTCAGGGTCCACTTACTTTCACTTAACGAAACATCACAATATATTGCGACAGCAAAAATAACTTTGTTTTTCATAGTGTTTGTATGAAAGACAAAGTTATATTTGCGGTTGATAAAAATGTGCAATATCTCAAAAACTACTGGTTCGATTTCCTTCAAACCAATTTTCGTTGCAAGTTTTTGTTGAGATCTACATCATATATATTTTTCAAAATTTTCCTTTTCTTAGTTCAAAAGTTAGATGGGGGGGGACGCCCATTTTACCACTTTGGAAGCGTCTATATCTCAAACCTTAAACTTTTAGAAAAAATGGTTTTAGAAACCTCAACATCATTTTAAAAGACCTATCCATAGACACCCCACACGCATAGGTTTGAGTAAAAAAAAATTTTTAGGTTTTAGTTTCATGTATGGGAGCCCCCCTTAAATATTATTTTTTCTTACTTTTTGTATCTGAATCGGAAAGCGGTGAACAAAATACACCTACCTACCAAGTTTCAGCTATGTGATGCTTATAGTTTCAGAATAAAGTGGCTGTGACATACGGACGGACAGACAGACAGACAGACAGACAGACAGACAGACAGACAGACAGACAGACTTGACGAAACTATAAGGGTTCCGTTTTTTGCCATTCGGCTACGGAACCCTAAAAAGCCTATAATGCCAGCAGTATCAAAGCAGCTGTTCTGGAGGTAAAAAATGGAAGCACAGTGTATAAGGCAGCGAAACAGTTTTGTATCCCATGGAGCACCTTAAAAAGTTATTGTGCTCGCTATCACCAAGGTCCTACATCGGCATCTCAGCTGAAACGTGGTAAACCGTTTATACACCGTGCTTTTTTAACCGTCTTACATCCGAAGCCCACGTAATGTAACCATCTTAATAAACCTCTAGGACATGTTATTATTTTTATTACACTCCACATAATTTTGGTGTAAAAAATATCTAATAGTAATGTTACGTAATGTATCATTCTGTTCATAATGTTTACGTTTTCAACAATGCATTCCTTGACCTTGCCGCCTCCACGCGTTCCGCACCGTTAGCCAATCTAAGACAGTCCACGTGGATCTCTAACCAATCATGCGCTAGCGCAATCCTTTGTGACTCCCACCGCCTCGCCCCTTTCTATTCGTGCGTAAAATTAGGTCAGTAGTGCTAGACAGCCGAGTGAATGACCCGCTACAGGATGTTTCGTACTAAATTGTGCTGATATCTTCTTTAATGTCTTAGGCTTTGAAATCTTAATAATAACCAAGTTTTATTTAACGAATGACATGTAGTTATTGAATACTTTAAGTGGCCTTCGGCTGTAAGACGGTTAAAAAAGCACGGTGTATTGCCACCCCCACTTGAGGTTGATCTTTTGCATTACATTAATAAGATGCAGGAAATTGGTTTTGGGTTGACAGTAAAGCAGATCCGTATAGTTGCATATCGTTTAGCTGAACAAGCTCAAATAAAAAAACTAAACAGTGCGCAGGATGGTATTGGTGGGCTTCTTTCAAGAAGCGATACAATTTAAGTTTGAGAACACCAGAAACTTAGTGAAAAAGGCTGGATTAACAATGATTCGTTTTTGAAATTTTTCACTAAGTTTAATAAGGCAAGGGAATTCAGCACTCCTTAATCTGTCATCTTGTCGCTTTCCCTTGAAAATTATCATAGGCGGTATCGCATCACCAGCAACATTGACACAGGGTAAAACTGTAGTGGTTGTTCCTCTTTCCCCAAAGGTTTGCTTGTACACATGTGTCTTCCAGTCAACGCTACCTGTTAGCGAATTAAACAAAATGGTCCGCAACAAAACTCATTTATTTGTAAATTTCAAAGACACTACATCAATCGGAAAAACGAAACGATACCGCGGTGTAACTAAGGCACAGCGCCATCTATGAACAACTTTTGGAACTACATAAAATAGATACAATTTTACCATAACGCCCACCAAACTTTAGAAATTTAGACTTAAAGGCCTTGTAGTCCTACAAGGCCTTTAAATCTAAATTTCTAAAGTCCTGGAGACTCACCAGGCAGTAAGCACAACTTATGAATTGGTCGCTTTATGACTGTTGATTTGCATTTAACACTAACCACTCTTATCAAACCGTCTGAACCTGGATGAGTTTCCAAAACTCTGCCAAGAAGCCACTTCGCAGGAGGCAAGCGTTCATCCTTAACCAATACCATATCGTTTACAGAAATATTCCTCTGAACCCCAGTCCATTTATGCCTATTTTGTAAAGTTACTAAATATTCTTGACTCCAGCGTTTCCAAAAGTATTGCAGTTTCTGTTGAAGGTATAGCCAACGTTGTAAATAGGGAACTTTTACTTCTGTTAAATCTCCTTCTGAAATTACATTCGGTGCTTCGCCTAATAGAAAATGACCCGGTGTGAGTGCTAGGTCACTTTCATTGTTTAGCGGGGCTAATGGACGTGAATTCAGACATGACTCTATTTGACACAACAAAGTATAATACTCTTCAAAGGTAAGTTTGGTATCATTTAAAACTCTACACAAGTGTCTCTTTACAGACTTAATATTAGCCTCCCATAGACCACCCATATGAGCGGCCCCAGCGGGATTGAATTTCCAATCGGTACCGTTCTGAGCTAGGGTTTCAGCGATTTCTGGTGGTAAGTTTTTTAAGCAATTTGTGTGTAAGTCTTTAAGATCTTTGCTAGCGCCAACGAAATTGGTGCCACAGTCACTGATTAATTGATGACAATGTCCTCTACGGGCTGAGAAACGTCTGAATGCTGCTAAAAATGCTTCCGAACTCAGACTGGTAACCAATTCCAAATGAATTGCTTTTACAGCAGTGCAAACAAACAAAACAATGTAGCCTTTTTGTGTTCTATTTGATCCTCGGCCACTGAACAATTTTAGAGTAACAGGTCCAGCTAAATCAACACCACTTATGCTGAATGGCCTTTGAGGTACGACTCTACATGTGGGTAAATCTCCCATCAACTGCACATTTGATTTACCAGAATGTCTAACACAAGAAACGCATTCTCTTAATATTTGCTTAACAAGGTATTTAACTCCAATGATGTGATATTTAGAACAAATGAAATTTAACATCAACTGTACTCCTCCGTGTAGTGTTTTGTAATGTGCATCACGGACTATCAAATAAGAAAGTTTACAATTCTTTGTTAAAATTATGAGGTGTTTGATATCAAAACCCAAATTCGCATTACATAGTCTACCTTTAACTCTTAAAACATCGTATTCGTCCAAAAATGGGTGCAACTTTTTTAATTTGTTGTTACTTTTACATTTGTTATTTATATTTTTAGATTTTAACATGTTAATCTCTTTATTTAAGTTATCATTCTGTGATTTTTTTACTAATTTATGCAATGAATTCTTTAAATCTGATGTTGTTAAATACTTTGGACAATCGAATAAAGATTTAGTGTTTACTTTATGTTTTAAAATGTTATAAAATCTGAATACAATTGCAACAACTCTGACTAGCTTACTTAAACTTGAGTATCTAGCAAATATGTCCATGTCCTTCTCATTACCACTTGTATCAAATTTTTCACTAATTTTGTGCACTGTATTAACTTTCACTGACACTTTTTCTTCTAGATTTGTAGGTTCTACGTAGCTCGCCGGTTCCAGAGGCAACGTGCTGTGAGCACGCAGCCATGATGGCCCATGCCACCAGAGATGATGATCAGGTAAGTCAACAGGCGCAATACCACGAGACGCTACATCGGCAGGGTTGTCTATTGAAGGCACGTGAAACCATCTCTCTTTGTCGATCAGGTTTGTAATCTCTGTGACTCTATTGGCAACAAATGTAGTCCAACAACTAGGTGATTTTTGCAGCCAAGCCAGAACAATCTTAGCATCTGTCCATGCGTATGTATCTTGTGCAGGAACACTTAAGACTTGCCCAACTCTATACAGTAATTTTGCTAATAACACCGCGCCGCAGAGCTCCAATCTTGGCAATGATACTTGTTTGACTGGTGCTACTCGTGTTTTCGCTTCGATAATTGTTACAGTAATTTCATCAGGTGTTATAACTCTACTACAGTATACGACAGCTGCATAAGCGACAGTTGAGGCATCCGAGAATCCATGCAATTCTACCTTTACATTATTATCTGTAAATCCAATCCACCTATCAAGCTCTATTGTAGGCATGTTGATCAGCTGATTGCGAAAAGTCAACCACTCTTGCATTAGAACGTCAGGTAAGTAATCGTCCCAATCTATTTTGTGAATCCATAACTTTTGAAGCATTCCTTTTGCTACGACAACAACAGGGTCCAGCCAGCCAGCTGGGTCATATATTTTTGCAATGTCACATAGTACTGATCTCTTTGTGATGTCTGTGGTTGTCGGAGCAAGCTCTATCTTTAACTCAAATTTGTCTGTGTGTCCATTCCAGTTGATGCCAAGAATTTTACGATTTGTCTGTTCTGCTCCTTCTATTTCAATACTGTTTGACGCCCATTTGTGTAAAGTAAAGCCACCTTTTTGCAATAGTTTTATTAGTTCATTTTTGATCTCTACAACTCGTCTTGCAGTGTAATCTCCAGTAAGTAGGTCATCAATGTAAAAATCCAATAACATAATGTCTATTATTTGATCTTCGAAATTTCCTCTTTCATCCTCAACCAACTGTCTCAGTGTTTTAATGGCTTGATAGGGTGCACACGAAGTACCATATGTCACAGTGGTGAGACGAAAATGTTTTATTTGCTCCTCAGGATTAGGTCTCCACAATACTCTTAAATAGTCTCTATCACGCTCATCCAATTGAATTCTCCTATACATTTGACGAATATCACCGATCAATACGAACCGATGTCGTCTCCATCTCAATGTAACATCTCTTATTTCATTTTGCAAAGGAGGACCTATCAAAAGATTATCATTTAGTGATTTGCCGTTTGATGTTTTTGCAGAACTATCAAAAACAACACGTAGTTTAGTTGTAAGATGTTGCTCATTTATTACGGCTTGATGAGGTATGTAACACACTTTATTTTCAGACTCTTTATTTGGGATAGGTTCCATGTGACTCTGTTGAATATAATCATCCATAAATTCAGTGTATTTTTCGTGTAAATCACTATGTCTCTTGAATTTATTTTCCAGTAAATTAAATCGTTTTTCTGCAATTGTAAGTGATTCTCCTATGTCAGGAATAGTAGTTTTGAAGGGCATTCGAACTTGGTATCTACCGTCTGGTAATCTCACGTGGGTTTTATCGTAATGAGATTCACATTGTATTTCAGCTTTTGTCATGAGTCTCTTTTCAGGTGTCTCTTCTAGCTCCCAGAAGCGTTGAAGCAAAGAATCAACTTCAACCTTTACATGGTGTATGTGTACTTGATTTGATTGGTTGTTGGCTGTGTGTATATGACGTCCAGATATTAACCAACCCAATGTTGTTTGTTGAGCGACGAGTGTGTTATTATTGTTTTTCAGAATCTGAACTCCTTCTTGTAAAATCTCTGCGAACACGTCAGCTCCTAGTATGATATCTATCTTTCCAGGTCTCTGGAACGTTGTGTCAGCTAAATCTAACTCTTTGAGTTGAGGCCAATCAACTGAATGTGGGTGTTGTGGTATGTAAGAAGTAAGTGATTTTAAAACGTAGGCTTTAACTCTTATGACTTGTTTCTGATTGCTCTTTGAAAGTATGTTAAACTCTACTTTGGCTTTTGTGACAGAAGCGGCAGACCCGACCCCCATCACTGATCCCTCAACGGGTGTTCTCTTGAAACCCAAAAATTGGCGTGCTGCCTCTGTGATTAAACTGGCTTGAGAGCCTTGATCTATGAGAGCTCTAAGCGTGTGTGTGTGACTCTGGTCTCTTTGTGACTGCACATTAACTAATGCAGTTGCTAAAATTACTTGACATTTCTCTGTGGAGTTTTCTGCGAACGTGCTGTGGGTGTTAACTGTTTCAGTTTCAGTTTGAGTAGGTTGGCTAGTACTGGCGACAAAGCCATGGAGTAAAGAATGATGTCTGCGGCCACATTTTCGACAAGAAGTGGACTGTAGGCAAGATTTAACGTCATGGCCTTTTCTTAGACAGTTAAAACACATCTGATTATTTTGAATGAACTCTTTTCGTTTGTGTAGGTCTAAGTGACAAAATTCTTTACAACTATATATATAATGGGTGTCTTCTTTACAATATCCACAATTTGTTTTAGGTTGTGATTTTATTTCAGTGGCAAAACTCTTTGTTGGTGGAATAACTCTAGGAGGGGCGTGATCTTTTGGTTTTACAGCTTCAAGTGTGCGAAATCTGAACTCTAGGAACTGCGATAGGTCATTCCACGTTGGCAATTTATCATTCGATTCTAATCTTTGTTCAAACAATCTATGCGACTCTATATCAAGTTTTTGTATGATAATGTATACCACCATGTCATCCCACTTATCGGTAGGTAAACCTATACTCTTTAAAACAGCCAAACATTCGGTAGTGACGTCTAAAAGCTCGCGAATCTGTTTCGAGGACTCTGTTGTGACTCGCTTTGCATTTAACATTTTGCCTATATATGTGTTGACGATACTTCGTTTGTTATTGTAACGTTTGTTGAGCATCTCCCATATTATATCGTAATTGACTTCTGAAACTGCTATTTGTTTAACTAAGTTCTCTGCTTCTCCACGTAGACTTGCTTTCAAATATTGGCATTTGTTAACTTTACTAAGTGTGGCATTATCATGTACCAATGATATGAATAAATCTCGAAATGATAGCCAATCTTTGTAATCGCCAGAGAATGTACTAAGCTGTATAGGTGGAAGCTTTACAGTTGGACATAGCGATTGTTCCACTATGGAATTGTTACTGTGAGTTGAAGATGATGACTGCAGTTTTCTATCTTCAAATTCATTAAGTTTTTCTTTCATACGCGTCTTTAGATCAATATAGTTATCAAAACACTGCTCATATAACTCTTTAATAAAGTACTCTGACTGCTGTTGATATTCATCTTCAGCGGACAATAACGCGCTATGTTGTTGATCGAATTGTTGCCAAAACTTATCAGCCACTTCCTGCCTAGCCTCAATATAACCCTTTGTTAGCCGATCTTTTGGAGTTTTCTTGTAATTAACAAGTAACTTAGAAATCTGATCATGTATGCTCACCTGTGACTTCTCGATTAATTCCATAATGAAAGCAGGTATTACTCACTCAATGCAGATAATTACTTATCTTGACTTCACAAACACTTCACTAGGTGCCACTGTTTTCACTGAACTCTAGAGAGATATTATAATCTCCTAGTTTTGCACTGCATCCAATTGATTGTGTATGTGTGGATATTGTATTTGCTCTCGGTAACCTTGCGCGCACGATCCATGCACAGTTACCCGTGTGTAGACACCAAACTCGCGTCGAACCCGAAACAGTATGTACTTTATTAGGTACTTATCCGGTACGAATGGACCAAAATGTTAGCGAATTAAACAAAATGGTCCGCAACAAAACTCATTTATTTGTAAATTTCAAAGACACTACATCAATCGGAAAAACGAAACGATACCGCGGTGTAACTAAGGCACAGCGCCATCTATGAACAACTTTTGGAACTACATATAATGGATACAATTTTACCACTACCACTTTCCCAGATTTCATTACAAACATAAACCCACTCTCATCTAAGTTCCAGATTCTCTGTGGATGATTTTGAACATTCAACTTTATATATGACGGCGCGTTCCTATGGATCCTAAAATATTTTATTATTTCTATCTTCTTTCGTTGTGATTTAAGCATTTTAAAGTAATTGTTTTGATCTTGCTTACTTTAGCATGATTTTCATAATTTAATTAAGATCAAATTAATTTCATTTTTAGCAACACACTACATACGAGACGGCACGTCTATATGTATAAATTCAGAAACATTCTGCTATTTCTATTTGGTTTATTTACGATTTTAGTGTTAAAAAGTAATTGTTCCGATTTTACTTACTGTGGCATGATTATCATAATTTATCAAATTTAAATCATTAACATTTTTTAGCAACATGTTACATACACAGATAATTTCGTCTTATTATTAAGAATTTAATAAAATTATCATTGTTATTTTATGTGATATAATTAAGAAATAAGTAATTTTTCTAAGGAAGGATTGTTTAGTCCGCGTGGGCTTGCGAGTTGCGTCAGCGTCACGAGCGTAGTGGGGGTAGTGGGGGAATGTCTTTATAAGGTATTGTCGAGGCTCAGACAGGCAGTTATTACTCAGAGCGTTGCGCTAGACGCATACTCGCAATTCCGCGTTCTCCTTAGAAAATTATACACTGTTACTCTGTTGTACCAAGTAAAGACTTTGAAAGTGTTCCCGTGTGTTATTCAATTGTTGCTTCCCGCCCATGGATCCGTCTGAACGTAGCCTGCAGCTCGGAAATCCTACATCAGGAGTGGAGATGAACCAGGAAGCCGAAAATTCGACCGCACCCCAAGGCAGCCCTATACTACGTACTGAACGAGATCAATGGAAGAGTTTGCTGGAATTACAACATCGAAACTTCATGGAGTTGATGAAAACAGCACTGGAGCCGCAGAAAAAGGAGCGACACTTCGTACTACCCGAGTTCAACCCTGATGATCCAGATGCAGATGCACAAGCATGGTGCAACACCGTGGACATCTGTATGAAAGAAAACCTCTCAAGCGGAAGTCAGCTGGTAATTATCCTCAGTCGTGCTTTAAAGGGATCAGCAGCCACATGGCTAGCACATAATACTCATGCTGAAGTTACGTGGTCGGAGCTGAAACCTTTGTTCTTATCTCGTTTTCATACAACTGAAACACCAGCTGCTGCATTTTTCAATATCTTGTCAAGCAATCCAAAAGAAGGTGAAAACATGTCAGCATTTGTGTCTCGTATCCTGAATACATTAACAACCAGTTGGCAAAATATGACTACCGAGCAAATTGCAATGAGCGTCGCCCTTGGACATGTAGCACGATTGGATAGTCAAATTCAAAGAATTGCTTTTACAACTGAAATCAAGACGAGAGTTCAATTGCAACGCGAACTTATGCCATTCGTGTACAAAAAGAGAAATTTACCACCATCTGAAAAGGTAAATCAAGCCCCCGACGCCAAGAAACCTCGACTGGAGTATCCGAGACGGTGCTATAGCTGTGGAAAAATTGGTCACATTGCATCGGATTGTCGTGGCAAAGATAGATCCAACAGCAATCAAGTAAATAGTTTGCAACCTACATCTTCGAATAACCCTCCACAACGCAAGGAACCAAGGACCATCACCTGTTTTCGCTGCGGCGAGCCTGGACATCTGGCCCCACACTGCACTCAGAAGAAGAAGCCCGAAAACAATGAAGAATCCCTACCTGAGCGAAGAGTGAATATCTGCGCCATCAAACCTGCATCAGACTGCCTTTACAACCTGGGTGAGAAGTTTTCATTTTGTTTTGATTCTGGTTCCGAATGCTCTTTGATAAAAGAATGTGTAGCCAAACGATTTCCGGGTAAGAGGGTCTACCAACCAGTCACACTTTTAGGCATAGGTCAGTCAAGTCTTTATTGTAGTACCCAGATCACTGCAGTAGTTACACTACAGAATTATTCTGTTGAGTTATTATTTCATGTTGTTCCAGATACTTCATTAGGCACTGATATTTTACTAGGCCGCGACTTAATAAGTTTAGGTTTTTCCATCGAAATTTCAGAAAATCATATCAAAATTAATAAAACTCGCGTCATTGCTCAATGCGAGTTCGGTGAACAAGTTAAAAAATTCAATAATATCAATACTGACATTCCTTTAAACTCATTGGACACATTAAGACAACTACTTGAACAATATTCTGATTTCTTTGCCGATGGCCTACCCACAGGCAAAGTGACCTCTGGTCAAATCGAAATAAAGCTTGTAGATCCTAATCGCACAGTGCAACGACGTCCTTACCGCATGAGCCCTAACGAACGAGAAGTAGTACGTGACAAAATTAAAGAATTACTTACCGCAGGTATCATTCGCGAAAGTTGTTCCCCTTTTGCTAGCCCAATACTACTTGTCAAAAAGAAAGACGGTTCTGATCGCTTATGTGTAGACTATCGCGAATTAAATGGCAATACTGTTCCTGATAGATACCCATTACCTTTGATTGGTGATCAAATACAGCGTTTAGTTGGTGCTGAATTCTTTACTTCTCTAGATATGGCTAGTGGATATCATCAGATTCCCGTACATCCAGACTCTATTGAAAAAACTGCTTTTGTTACACCAGACGGACAATTCGAATATGTTAAAATGCCATTTGGTCTTAGAAACGCACCATCTGTTTATCAGCGAGCCATTAACAAAGCTCTTGGTAATTTATCTGAAACTTTTGCAATCTGTTACATGGATGATATCATTATTCCATCGCGAACTATCGAAGAAGGTATCCATCGGCTTAAACTTGTACTAGATGCTTTAACTAAATCTGGTTTTTCTCTTAACTTAAAAAAATGTGCTTTTCTTAAAACTGAAATTGAATATCTTGGGTACCAGGTATCATCAGGACAAATAAAACCCAATCCGCGTAAAGTTAATGCCTTGATTCATTTATCTCCTCCACAAACTGTCACTCAATTGAGACAATTTATTGGCCTTGCATCATATTTTCGCCAGTTCATTCAAGGATTTTCCAAATTGACTGCACCACTTTACAGACTTACATCCGGAAAGGGCAACTTAACCATAAATTGGACCCCCGAATTTGAAACAATACGCAGTAAAATAATTTCTATCCTAACCAATAAACCCGTACTAACTATTTTTGATCCTCAATGTCCAATTGAACTTCACACTGATGCCAGCTCTGAAGGTTATGGTGCTATTCTAATGCATAAAAAAGATGGGAAACCTCACGTTATTGAATATTTTAGCAGACGAACAACCGCGTGCGAATCTAAATACCACTCTTATGAACTCGAGACCTTAGCAATAGTTAATTCAATAAAACACTTCAAACATTATTTACAAGGTCAAAAGTTTGTCGTAGTAACCGACTGCAACGCGGTAAAAGCATCCAAGTCGAAAACAGACCTGACTCCTCGAGTTCATAGGTGGTGGTGTTTCCTACAAAGTTTCGACTTTGACATCGAATACAGACCTGGAAAACGTATGGAACATGTTGACTTTCTATCTCGTAATCCTATTCCTCAACCGCCTGTAACAAAAGTGACTCAAAAGCAGGTTAACCTCACTGAAATAAGTGACAATTGGTTTCTGGCAGAACAACAAAAAGATCCGGAAATAACATCAATAATATCTAGCTTGCAAAACAATAGCCTTGAACCTGATATTGCTCTTACTTACGAAATCCGACGTGGTATTTTGCACAGAAAAATAGAGAGAAATAATCGAAGTATTTGGTTACCTATTGTTCCTAGATCGTTTCAATGGGCTGTCATAAATCACGTCCATGAAAGCATTATGCATTTAGGATGGGAAAAGACTTTAGAAAAAGTTTATTGTCATTACTGGTTTCCACATATGAATAAATACGTTCGTAAATTTGTTGAAAATTGCATCACTTGTAGATTGTCAAAATCTCACTCTGGTAGGGTTCAAGCTGAATTGCATCCTATCCCTAAAGTCTCGACCCCTTGGCATACTATTCACATAGATGCCACTGGGAAACTTAGTGGCAAAAATGATACTAAAGAATACATATTTGTAATGATTGATGCGTTCACTAAGTTCACAATCCTGCATCACACACTTAACATTGATACCACCAACGCTATTCAAGCCCTAAAATACATAGTGTCTCTGTTCGGTGCCCCTTCTCGTGTTATAGCTGATCAAGGTAGATGTTTTGCTAGCAGAGAGTTTAAAAACTTTTGCGAATCCCATGGTGTTACCCTTCATCTCATAGCCACGGGAACAAGTAGAGCTAACGGTCAAGTTGAACGCGTAATGAGCACGTTGAAAAATATGCTCACCGCTGTTGAAGTCGGAAACAATAAATCCTGGCAAGACGCGTTGCCTGACGTACAAATAGCTTTAAATAGTACAATTAACCGCGTAACAAAGTCTAGCCCTTTAGAGTTATTAATAGGTAAAGTAGCGAGACCCTTAGATTTACTGACCTTAGATGAAGACCCAAATGATATTGATATCAATTTAACTGAAGTGCGAGAGCGTGCAGCACATGCCATTCAAAACAGCGCCATAGGTGAAAAACAGCGATTTGACCAAACCAAAGCAAAAATAAAACATTTTAAAGTAGGTGATTTTGTTCTTTTAGAAAACCATGAACGGAATCAAACCAAATTGGAACCAAAATTTAAAGGCCCATTTAAGGTAGTTCAGTTGCTTGACGGTGATAGATATTTGCTTAAGGCTTTGAATTCTAATCGAACATATAAGTATGCACATGACCGAGTCCGTGCTATGCCAGACTGTTATGTTCCATTGGAATTGAATGCCAATTTAGAAGTAAATGGAAATGCCGTTGACGGCGAAAGTAAGTAATCAATTTGAAAATACCTAGTCATTTAGTGTGTTGAGTTAGTGGTCTGTGTGACAAAGTCTGTGTGACAAAGTCTGTGTGACAAAGTCTGTGTGACAAAGTCTGTGTGACAAAGTCTGTGTGACAAAGTCTGTGTGACAGTCTGTGTGACAAATTCTGTGTGACAAAGTCGTTGTGACAAATTACTCATAATAAGAACAGCCTTAAACTCGCCAGAATGGCCGAACTTGTTTATATGTGATGTGTAAAGACAAAGTTTTCTCTTTTACAGATGATGAAGCCAAGGAGACACACGAGGACGTGTGAAGACGCAGGACGGCCGTGACGGCGCGTTCCTATGGATCCTAAAATATTTTATTATTTCTATCTTCTTTCGTTGTGATTTAAGCATTTTAAAGTAATTGTTTTGATCTTGCTTACTTTAGCATGATTTTCATAATTTAATTAAGATCAAATTAATTTCATTTTTAGCAACACACTACATACGAGACGGCACGTCTATATAAATTCAGAAACATTCTGCTATTTCTATTTGGTTTATTTACGATTTTAGTGTTAAAAAGTAATTGTTCCGATTTTACTTACTGTGGCATGATTATCATAATTTATCAAATTTAAATCATTAACATTTTTTAGCAACATGTTACATACACAGATAATTTCGTCTTATTATTAAGAATTTAATAAAATTATCATTGTTATTTTATGTGATATAATTAAGAAATAAGTAATTTTTCTAAGGAAGGATTGTTTAGTCCGCGTGGGCTTGCGAGTTGCGTCAGCGTCACGAGCGTAGTGGGGGTAGTGGGGGAATGTCTTTATAAGGTATTGTCGAGGCTCAGACAGGCAGTTATTACTCAGAGCGTTGCGCTAGACGCATACTCGCAATTCCGCGTTCTCCTTAGAAAATTATACACTGTTACTCTGTTGTACCAAGTAAAGACTTTGAAAGTGTTCCCGTGTGTTATTCAATTGTTGCTTCCCGCCCATGGATCCGTCTGAACGTAGCCTGCAGCTCGGAAATCCTACATATACAACTCTTCAACCATCTTGTAGAACTCATTCCAGAGCTTCTCTTGTAGCTGATTGGGCTCGATTCATAGACAAACTTTCAGGTGTTCTCAAACTTAACTCATTAACGCCCTCTGTACACAGGTGTGTACACTTCTTTAAACTTTATTTCTGAACGCAACTTCAAATGTCAAATCGAATAATTTGATAAAACTAAATCTAGATGTCAATACAAGGTGACAAGTATAAAAAGTTTGGAGGGTGGCGCGAAAATAAATGTCAAATTAACAATTTTTTCTGACCTTTACTCAAAGTGACTGGCGCCGGTGGTGAAATAATACTGATTAAATATATTTTAGCCATAATTTGATTCAATTCTGTGTTTCAAGGTAAGTTTACATTGTAAATTATTATAATAAGCTAATACAATAATAAATATCTACATATAACATACCAAAAATTGATCATAAATGTTGGTGTAAACGCTTGTGTACAGTGGGTGAATGTATACTAAGAAAATTTTTTTATTGCAGGACCTGGTTGATTATTAAAGATGTCACATAGATACCGTTTATCTGCTCAAAACGAGTTCCTAAGACTAGAGGAAGCCGTCGAATCCATTATGGCAGCTGAAGATGAAGATACGGAGCTCGACTTGATCGTCATATCACCTGATCCTGCTGTTGTTAGTGATGAAGAAGAAGGTGCAGAAGATGATTTGACTTCCTCGGTACTTCCTCGAGATATACCAGGTACTATCGAGTTATTACGCCACCACCAACCTTCAAATGAAGAGCCGGAGTGGGACAGTAGCGATGAAGAACCTCTTTCAAGCGAGCTTTTGAGCAACGTGCTCGTAACGAAATTTCTGAAAATCCTACTTGGAGAAAAATATTACCAATTTATTCTACTGCTCATGAAATCACCCAAATTATTCAAGAACGACAGCTATCTATTACAGATTCCCTGGAAACTTTTAAGCCAATGCTGTTTGAACAATTTTTTGATGCGGAAGTTTTAGATTTGATTATAAGCAATAGTCTATTATATGCTAGACAGAACAATAGGCATAGTTTTGAAGTTACGATTCAGGAAATGAAAAGCCTTCTTGGAATATTACTGCTTTCAGGGTACCATAAATTACCATCAGAAAGGGCTTACTGGAGCCTTGATGAAGATCTCGGCGTTCCTTCAGTAAATAACTGCATGTCTCGAAACCGTTTTCTAGAAATAAAAAGAAACTTACACTTTGCTGATAATTCTTTAGCTACAAGTAGTAATGACAAAATGTATAAATTGTGACCATTATGTAATCTATTAGAAAAAATGCATGCCAGTGCCCCCACTCGAAGATTTATCAGTGGATGAATCAATGATAAAATATTTCGGACATCATCCAGCCAAGCAATTCACAAGGGGCAAACCTGTACGCTTTGGTTATAAAAACTGGGCCATCACTAGCTCAGATGGATATTGCTATGGTTTTGACGTCTATTGTGGAAAATCAGCGGCAAGTTCAAACGATCCATTAGGAGCTAGAGTAGTAAAGTCCTTGCTTCAAAAGTTGCCTATTACTAACCCTCGGGATCACAAAGTATACTTCGACAATTTTTTTACAAACTACAGCTTACTTCATGATTTGCGCGTTTTAGGATACAGAGCGACGGGTACTGTTCGAGAAAACCGCACAAAAAATGCCCATTGACTTCGGTGAAGGACATGAAAAAAAGCAAAGAGCCGACTACGACTATCGTTTTGATAAAACAAATGAAGTCTTATTTGTACGCTGGAAAGACAACAGTGTTTGCACCATTGGAACCAATTTCGATAATGTCGAACCTTTAGGAAAAGACAAACGCTGGTGTTCTTCTTCCAAGCAAAAAGTTCAAATTCAAAATCTTTATTTCAATTTAGGTCATGAAATGACACTTATGAACGTCAAATATAAAAATTAAAATAAATGTGCGAAACATGTCTCCTTATCTTTTGGGCCCTACCAGCGCTTCGAGACAGAACACAGACAATTAGGCAAGTGCTGAGAAGAAACGCCGGAACAAACTCGGTCACCACTAGCTGCCGTAAAATCAAAATCATCAAAGGTAAGTACAACAGTCGGTGCAGGCTGGACGGACCACACATTCGTGTCGTTTAGATAGTCTTGAACCTTATAATAGCCTTTAGACATAAGCGTGTTTTTAACGTGTTTCTTAAATTTATCAACCGGCAATTCGACAAGATTGTGTGGTATATTATTAAAGAATTTTATACAATTGCCCATAAACGAATTACTAGTTTTAACTAATCTGAAGTTAGGAACGACAAGCTTGTGTTATATGGGTGAATGTCGTTTTTGGAATTTTTCCAACACTATAGATAATTATTCCCTTGGCTCGGCCAGTTGTGCTTTTCATGGATTCTCACAAGTCTTATCTAGCTCCAGAGGTGCTGGAACTTGAAAGCAAGGAGCAAATATGTATTGTTACATATCCTCCACATAACACTCACCTATTGCAGCCGCTTGATGTAGGATTTTTTAGCCCACTGAAAGCAAAGTGGAGAAACCATTTAGACAAGTTTCAGTTGGAGAAACTTGGGGTGAAACCAACCAGATATGACTTCCTAAAAATGTTCTCTGCAGCATATCAAGAAACCATAGATAGGAGGTCATTGATAGCAAAAGCATTTGCTAAAGCTGTCCCACTCGGACACGATAACTCTGAAGTCCGGAAACCTGCTCTTCTACCGGGAGGGTGACCAAAAGTCCCAAGGTGGTGTTGGGTTTCTTATCCACAAGTCCCTCGTTAACAACATCGTAACCATCGAGAGTGTGTCGAGCAGGGTGATATACCTTATACTCAGAATAACCGAGGTATTCGCTGAAGGTCATACAGGTATATGCACCGACCTCGAAACACCCCGATGAAGAGGTGGAGGAAATGTATGAGGACGTAAGTAGAGTCATACATACTTCCAAAACCTATTTCACTGTTGTTATGGGGGACTTCAATGCAAAACTCGGCAGTCGTGGCGAAGATGAGTTGAAAGTGGATCTGGAATAGGACGTAGATCTAGAACAGGACGTAGATCTGGTGTAGTGTGTGACGCACCCCTCATAGGTTAAGTATAATATAAGTAGTAGCGTAAGTTTAAGCATTAATAAATAGACATTCAACTAAATAACACGTTTTACTTTCCGTTGCGCAATCCACATATTGCATGGCGACCCTGCCAGTGCTGCCTTAGGGCAGTGCTGTGCATTCGCAAAAATTAAATAAATATGTGTTTTTAAATTAATATATTTGGATAAAAAAAAACGTAAAAGTTAAAAATGTAAAACAATTTGGACTTATAATGGTGCGGTGAAAACCTAAATAGAAGAAAGAAGATTTAAAGAAGATATTGAGATGGCCTGCTAGCCTGAGAAAAAGGTTGGAGAAATGTTGCTGGCAACCGGGCGATGATGGTGCCAGATGATAGAGTGATGGTTTCCTGGGCGCCGGGAGATGTTCGTGTCGGATGATAATGTGTTATTCCTGGGCGCCGGGAGACGATGGTGTCGCGATGAAGGAGGCGCCGGGAGTGTCGTGCGAGTCACCATCGGGACCACCAAGGATGCATGGATCGGTCACCATCAGGAGGAAAATAATATCTGGTTCGCCACGTAGTTTTTATTTTATTTTGTAATCATTAATTATTTTAATCATAAAAATAATAATTTTATCATGGCTACGGTACCGTACCATTTCTATTAGTATTTAATTAAACATTAGAGATAAACAAACATTAGAGATTATTACTTAAATTGGGATTATACCAGCATTATATTCTTAGTATTTAATTATTAAGAATATAATGCTGGTATAATCCCAATTTAAGTAATAACCTCTAATGTTTTAACAGCATTCCTGATGCACGAAGGTAGACGAGTCAATTTTTATTTTATTTTATGAATTGAACAAATATTTTTACAGTTTAATAACTTTTAATGGTCATTTAAATTCACTTCAATTATCATTACTAGAAAATCATGAACATTTGACATGGTAAGTACGTAGAAACTTTCATAGTTCCATGTATTTAAAAAAAAATGATAGTAGAAACAATACTTATGTTTTGAATTTATTTCTAATTTTATTTTCGTGACGAAAAGTAAGTATTTTGTTATTGCATGTAAACTACAATAAGGTAACATTATCTATTAGGAATGTGGCAATCATCATTTTTTTTCAAGGTGACAAAGACGAGTACTGTCCATCGTGTTTGTTAGCGATTTAGGTTTACTTACATAATTTAATTTCATCAAATTACCTTTTACTACATTTCAATTTAATGGTAATGATTAAGTGGCAAAATTAGAATAGTCAGTCATTTAATTTCATGGTACAATTTTATGGATAGTTATTGTTAGAGTTTTAACACAGTAATTTATATCGTTAAAAAAGAATCACACTCAAATATTTTACCGTTGCGCAATCCACATATTGCACTGGAACAGGACGAGGATCTGGAACGGGACGTGGACATGGCGAACGTGAAGGTAGGTCGAGGCTAGGACAGAATTCGGGACACGGTGACGGCGATTCATCCGCAAATAATGTGCCACCAGAATCGGAAGCAGAGTCAGAAGCAAGTGATTCTGACAGAGATGAATAAGCGTGGGTAAAAACCTCGTGGACTGATACTAGGCCACAGCTTGACTCCTTTGATAGTGTTCCAATGACTCCAACACGCGTGTAACCATCTAATGCCAGGCTTATCCGATATTTTGAAAAAATGTTTACTCAAGATGTTTTCGACTTGATAATTACAGAGACTAAACGATATGCGAGTCAAAACCACGTTATGGGCTGGACCATACTAGACATAAAAGAATTGAAGGGTTTTGTGATTAGTTTTTATTCATTACGACTCGGCTCTACTAACGGATAAACTAAACATCATGTTTGTGAAATAAAAAAGTACGCAAAACAAGCTGCCAGTACTTAGTATGACGATCAGAATAATGTTTCATATCAATAAAACATAACCTTAACACATCGATATCCCAACCACTGCGATTAGCTCATTGTAAGTTCGACACATTCTAGTTATAGGATTATAAAAGGATTTATTCTTCTATACACATTTAACGCGAAGGTATTAGGTAAACGGGTTCGGTATTGTGTGTTTATGCAAATAGAATGGAGGAGATCTGGCGACTCAATCGAAGAATGGATTATTTCTAAGAGACCTAAGAACCAACAGTGATGAAAAGGAGTCCATACTCGGAACAATGTCCTTTATCATCCACATGATTGGATGCAGTTAGTACGAGCAGCAAAAAAAATACGGTAAAAGAAATGCGACAGGCCGATTTTGATTTTGCGAGCTTGTTTTTAGAAAAAAGGACAACGCAACAGGGAATATCTTTAAGTGGCATAATGTGAAGTGGTTATGTTAATACAAAACGTATCTTTCTAGAGAGGGCCATTTTAAAATAATTTTTTTTTAACGAGACACTAGGCGCGAAAAACATTTCACTCTGTTGCGTATTGATAACATTACTGCCGGTACCAATAAAATTAGAGTTGAAAAAAAAACGTGACATATTATCGCTTTTACCTTTAATAATAAGAGTGTTTTCACAATTTTTACCAGAACTTAGGCAATACTGCCGACAGCAGCTGCAGAATTCACACTGAAAGATGGGAAAGAAGAAAGTGCTTTGGAGGAAGCACGAAATCACAATGATGGTTCAGTTTTGCTACCGTTGATAGTAAAACCTAAGTCAAAATCAAACCATTCAAAAATGTGATGTTCGCAGAAGAAATAGTAAAAAATGTGACGTCACTAGAGTGGTGGATGTCACAGAAAAATACATTTAGTGAAGAGGTACAGTCAAATTATTTTTCCAGTGGTGAAGCAATTGTTTGGGGCGGTAGCTTCTTCAGCTACTGTGATTTCTAGAGAGTGTTTTCCACCTTTGGAATCGTTCAGAGCAAATTATTAACCGACTGGGAATTGAAAAGGCTAAAAAAAATGTTTTTTTAATTCAAATATTATAATAATGATATTGATGTATCAGATTTATACGACTGTTGTTGTATCACTACAAACAACTACAAACAACACCTATAAAGAAAACACACATTCATTTACAGTTTTTACAATAATTCAGAATTTAAAAGGCCCATTTCTACCATTTTTCTTTAACCATAACAATACAAAAAAGATTGGTTTTTAAGTACTGTTATGCCCAAAGTTTGAGAACATTTATCGATGCAAGTTAAAAAAGGGAAGCACACCACAATCACACGAGATAGAAATGCGAGTATTTATTGTGCGACACAAAATCAAGAGCGTTATTTATGATTACTAGTAGGTATAGAGTTTGTCATCAACCAAAATAGAAAGTTTCCTAATTATAGGTAAACCGCTTGCTTCGCCTGCGGGGCACAGGAGCGCGGGGGGAGGCGATAGCGGGTCCTGCGAGGGATGCGGGCGGCGCGGAATCACCAGCCCGCGCCGCTCACTAACCGCGCTTTCGTCTCCCCCCGCACCCCTGTGCCCCGCAGGCGAGGTCTCAAATTCGCGGTCTACCTATAGCTTCAAAATGTATAAGGCCCATTTCAACAAATGTTCTTTAACCATAACGATACAAAAAAAACTAATTGCTTTTTTAGTATTTTTATGGTCAAAGTCGTTTATTGTTATCAACACAAGTAACAAAGAGAGGGGTCAACGTCGAATTAGACATTGTATGAAACAAAAAAACATTATGTGGATTTTTAGTAATAAAAGAACTTGTCATCAACCAAATTTGAAAGTTTCCTAATTAGGTTCAATCATGGATGCAATGCATGTACAATTGGTTACTATGGAAAACAATTAGGGAGGATTGTGTTCAGCAGTGCAGTGGACGTTCTTTGGCTGATAATTCAGAATCCTTCAAAATTTATAAGGCCCATTTCCACAAGTATTTGTATATTCAAAGTTGGTTATTGTTATCAACACAAGTAACAAAGAGAGGGGACAACGTTGAATCAGACATTGTATGACACAAAAAAAACATTATGTGGTATTCTCGTAACAGAAGTTTGTCATCGACCAAAATTTATATTAAGATTTTAGTTTGAACTATGGATGCAGACCGCTTGCAATTGGTCACTGTGGAAATTCATGGGGGAGGCCTATGTTCTGCAGTAGACGTCCTTTGGCTGATAAAAATGATGGTACACATTACTAAGCCGACTGACGACGCTGGATGTATGTCTAAACTACATTATTTCACATAAAAACATACTGTGATTATGTGAAATGATGAGTTTAACAATATTCTTACTTTAGATACAAGCAAACAACCCAAAAATACATATTGACAAAAACTTGCACTGTTGCTGCTATAACTAGTGTTTGTTTAGAATCATCAAAACGACTTCAGGGATCTCCAAAAACACAACTTTTACAAATTGGTCCCAACTCAAAGCAACTGAAAGATTGTATAGCATAAATATTTTGACTAATTACATCCAGAAAATGCTCGAACTGAAGACATAAAAAAATTATTTCTATTTCTTTATCGACCCAATCCAATATCCAAGACCTCAAGATAGAGACTCCATAAAAACTGTCATCAATGAAAGGACAACGGATGACGGATGTTGACAAAAAATTATATACAATCAGCAATTTACATCCATATCATACTAGCAAGACGCGAGCGTATTATGGACTTAATTGTTAAGATCAGGTACCAAGCATATGTAGTACAGCGATGAACCGCGACTCGTCTGCGCGTTTAGAGTGTGCTCCCTTCCCTCCCATCGCAGCGTGATGCTTTATAGTCTAAAGCCTTGACCGATAAATAAGCAAAATCCTTTTTTTTTATTGATCCAGTATTTCTTGGGATTTCTGAGATGCTACGACACATGATGACATTTTATACAATTTACTATTTCATAACTTGATATTTTATGCATTGAATTAATTTATTTGTACTTATTGATTATTGATTAGTTGTATAACGTAGACTTGAGTAAGAATGTTGTAATTTTTATTTTATTGGAGTCCTATATTCAATATTTGCATGCTATCTTTATATGGCTGAAAAAGATTAACTCAATACTTAATGATTCGAACTAAACTGTAACCTTTTTCATAAGCAAATAAATTTCTTTCTTTCTTTCTTTCACGCTGAGTGGCCCACCTTTTCAGTATCTTGTGTATCAGCATTTAAGTATAAGTATTTTCTATTTTGTAAATATAGTCCCCCTAGCCGATTTCGACTACGGTGGCCAGTCACAACGACTAATTAACTGCGCGGGACATATTATAGTGCACAAGTGTGTGCGCAAACACAGGTGCACTCTCTATTCCTTTCACTCTCATAGCCCGATAGGACAGCAATCTGCCACGACCGGAGAGAGATCAGGCGCAGGACCAACGGCTTTACGTGCTTTCCGAGGCACGGGGGTGAAACACCGCCAACTTCCAAACTCCGGGCACATATTTTTGGCCCGACCCGGGAATCGAAGCCGGGACCTCTGGTGCAGCCGTCGCTTTAAAATGCGACCCTCTATCCGCTGCGCCACCGAGGCAGTTAATTTGTAATGTAATTTTGTAAATTATGTGATACTGAATAATCATTTTTTCTTTCTTTCAAGATAAGCGCGTTCATACAAACTCTTCAGTTTTATAATATTAGTATCTACATCGATATCACCACTGCCTTACCAACTTATGAGCAAAAATCGCTTGCACCTCGCGTCGTCTTGAAGGGTCCCCCGTTTTTGTGTAGTTTGTGCAAGCGACATTTCAAAGTGGTAAGGCGGTTACATACATTATTATTATGACATTACATATTAACAATATAACAACATTCGTTAATTCTTATTCTAAGCAATAAAACTAAGACATGTTTGTCAATTTATATTTACTGTTTAAGATGTTGTAAATTAAACTGAATACAGTATTTATGATGATTTTCTAATCTTATGTATGAACAGAAATAGTATCAAAACAAAATCATTCAGACCAGCTGAATTTGGTGTCAATTGGAACAAATGGTAGGTACAATTGGGTTGGTACTTATCATACTAATTTATATACAGGGTTTTGCCTGTATATTTCAAATTTAGAGTAAGTACCCAGTAATAAATTCTAAATCATATTAATTTATTTTAATAAAAAAATTGTTTAATTTTGATATGAAACAACAAACCTGTGTTAAGTGAAAATACTCTTACTTCCATGAATGTCTTTGTTTTCAGATGATATTCAAGCTTCAAGACTAGCCACAGCCATTTTTAGGGCACCGTCTCTGCTGGTGTTGCCTCCGATGAAGCCAGTACTGTGGCAGAACACGCAGCCAGAGATGCCAGCGACATCACTTAGCTCGTCATCACGGACACCCCACCATTTCGGATGTAGAGGCTTCCTGAAAGTTAAAAAGACAATTATTGACAGATGATGACATAAATTGGAATTTAATTTGAAAATGTTTTTTTTGCTATCAAGTATGTGATTTAACAAAAAATAAAAACAAAGTGGAAATGGAAACAGGTATATGAAATCTGACCTTAGGATCTTACAAATGCTGATGCTGTAGTTAATAACTATGGTTTAAGATATTATGATAAAAGAATTAGCAAAATTATTTCATTTATGATGCTTGGCAAATTATGTGTTTTGATTTCTTAAAAGTTCATGCTTGCTTACCTTGTAATGAAACTACTCGCATACTCTGGAACAGCTTGTACTCTCCAGGAGTTTGGTTTATCATTGAAAATTACATACTTTATTTTGGGTTCAATCCCAAGTTCCGCTTCCAATTCAAAGAAGTGTTCCTTCCATGGAAACCGCTCTTTGAATTCCATGATCTCCCCAGACTTGTGAACCTCAAATCTTTCCTCTATGGAATTTTTGACAAAATCTCGAGCTGGCAGCCATACAGACATGAGAAATTTGGCTGAATAAAGAAATTCTTCGCCAGCCAAACTCATTGCCTCTTGGAATATTTCATCCATGTTTACTTCTTGGTTAGAATTCCATTCTGGATTTAGCCTGCCCACTCTAGCACTTAAATGAGTACGTATTTTGTACCTAGGCTCTTCATCAGTCATCGGAACACCATTGTCAATAGCATCTATCTCTTCTATGAAGTTTTCATAGAGTTTTTTATAGATTATTTTCAAATCATCATTAGACAGCGGTGCTCCTTTTGGTGCTAATTGTTGTATTAACTGCTCTCCGTAGTATGTGTAAACTAATCCAGCTGAACTCAACCTAAAAAATATCTTAGTTATAAATCTAGAATCTCCTTAATTTCCTACACATAATTTCTGCTCAGCAATACCGGTGCAGACACCCAACCAGTTGAACCGTTACTATTCGGTGCATCCTGCATTTACCTGAAGTAATACTCAAAGCGGTAATGGTTCGTATGGTTGGGTGTCTGCACCAGTATTACTAAGCAGATTTTAAAATAATATTTAAATCATTTTCCTAATTCACTTTAAAGAATAATACTCAAAGCGGTAATGGTTTGTATGGTTAGGTGTCTGCACCAGTGTCACTAAGCAGATTTTAAAATAATATTTAAATCAGTTTCCTTATTCACTTTAAAGAATTAGATTACAGAGTAAAGCATTGATCATACTAGATACTTAGACTTACTTGATCTTGTATTTATCTCCTAGCTCTGGTCTCAAAGAGCTCAATGTTTCAATGAATTCGCGTTGGTGGTGGTCATATCTTTTCTTGGCATGATCAAAGACAGCTCCAACGTCTACTACTATGTCACACGCATTAAGCAGCTCTGGTTTCCTGGTGCGGACGATCTCAGCGTCTTTGTATTCAGGAAGATTCTTGAGCATGTAGCACGCGAGGACATCGTCACAATGAAAAACACCATCATGAGTACCGATCTGAAATAAAAGATTAACACATTAGTAGGATTCAGTTTCTGACGGTCTTAGCGGCGCTGTTACTCAGCCCCAGACTCCCGAATTAATGAAAAGGTTACTAATCCATAACCTTACATAGAAATGAAAATCTAAAAAAACTATCACCTTCATATTCGGTAGCGTCGGTATCGGAATGGAGAAATATCTGGCAGTCGTAGGCGACGATTTTAAATAACCAATACTAGAGATTTTAAACAATGATCTAAACAACATTACAACGTGTAAGAAAGGCACAACATGCTGTACTTACGAAGGCAGAAAGAAATACACACGCAACGAGGGATTTCGCTTGGATTGGATGGGCGATTTTTTTTATTTATGACTCCATCTTGTTTGTTTTTTATGTCATCTATCACGCTAGTGATGTACTTTTAAGGTTAAGTTTTGATATTATCGGTTTTAATTGCATCAGTACAATAATATTATATTCAGCATGACGACACGAGCGACATAGCCAGTTGTAGCCAAAGATCAACACTACAAAATATTATGAATATTGATATCCTAAAATTAAATTAATCGAATAGAATCGATTCAATAGTTCAATTGATTTGAATACTGCAGTGGCCAGTACATATCTACTAGAATAGTTACAATACAAAAATAAAGATGGCGCTAGCGGTACAACAATGAAGTTGGTTAAAAATATAGATGCCGCTTGACGCAAATTTTGATCTTTCTTTAGACAGGAAGAAAAATAAGAATATGACTGTTAAAAAATTATTCTGTGTTTTGTTTGTGGACCATAGAATTATTATCCCTTGGAATATTAATTTGTGTGGACATACTCTTACTTAACTGTGTTGTGTGTTCTGTTTATGTGTGGAGGATAAGCTTAGCGAGGGGTCTAGCAAAACAAGCAGCCGATAAAAGAAAATTGCGTATCTAGGTATTTTTGTGAAAAGCTAAGACGTCGGTAGGAGACTTTGTTTAACTTTTAAAGTTTTATTAATTTATTTCTAGCAGACCCGGCGAACTTTGTTTCGCTCCCGGCCCGTTCCGCCCCGGCCCCGGTATGATAGTAGGTGGGTACTCTTTTTATAATTTTACCCGCGGTTTTCTTTATTTTTATGTCATAGATCCTTCTCCTAACAAAAACTGTCACAGAATACATAATAGTACCGTGCTTGACCAAGGGAAATATATGGATGCACAATGTACACAGTTTTTTGTGGTATTATGTATTATTATGACGTAGTATTAGTAATCTAATTTTTGATAGTGTTTTGTCACTATACAAAGAAAGACAAGAAATCGAACCCTGTATCTTACGGTATCCGGGCACATGCTTATACCACTCGGCCACCGACGCATTTGCAAACCTGTTGAATTTTGCAAGTGCTTTCGCGTCACCTCATTTTTATTTTATCAGTGTTTTCAGCTTTCTTCTTTTCTTTTTCTTGTTTCTTACAAAATATAGCACATTATTATATTTCAAGCATTTTTATTGAATTAAACCAAAATTTTTTTAAACCATACCATGTTTGGGCTTCTCCTATTACAATATGGCTGTAAGTTTTGTTTATAGAATTTACCTCATCCGATACTTAATACCTTTATTTCCATCGTCAAAAAAACAATTTTGATAAATATTATGATTTGAATAGCATTTAGTATTTTTTTTGGAATTTTTCAAAACCACTTTTTTTGGTACTTCGGTCAAAAAAAATATTTTTACGCGTGTGCCAAATTACAAACTTGTACATCAATTTGCGTTTTTTTTTGCGTACAGCTTCCTTCCACTAACTCCCTATCGCTTGGATGATTTACAGCCACAGAGGAAGCAAGCCTATAATATTAATATTGGCAAGTGGCGGTGGCAAACGATTGAGAAAATTCTTTGTCAAAAATTTAATCCTGACTAATTAAGCTAATCCCGACTTGATCAAGTGGGCCTTAGACGTCTAACTATAGCCTCCCATCTTTAGTGCCCACAAAAAGTATATTTAAAGAACTTAGATCACACTGCAAAAGTTTCCCAAAAATATTTCATAACTTCAAACATTTTCATTATACAATATATAGGTTGTCACAAAAGGCATCATGAAGTTTTAACTACATCAAACCAAATCGCATGTAATAAAAACGATTGATGGGACACTGCTTAAAATTTAGTCATAAAAATACTTTATCATTTATTTGTTTGTTAGTTGCTATGTTTTGTGTGCGCGCAACGTATCGCTCAGCTCAGAGTGGTCAATACAGTGTCTTATTTATTTAATACTTATTTTATGTTTAGTTTATTTTTGTTTTTATAGTGTTTTGTCATCATACAAACTTAATAATTTAAATTGCACTTGTAAAAAGAACTGTGAACCTGTGACAGACGAATTTATCTTATTTTATGTATGCAAATCTTTAAGACTATTGTGAGCGAAATTGCGTACATTTTGAACGCCTACGGTCGAAATATGCTTGCTTGGGTGGAAAACGTTTTCACATGGGAGCTCGCGCGCACACGTTCCTCGTAAGGCCTGCATAGTTGCCTGAGATAAATGTTTTTTTTAGTGGTCATAGCGACCGTGCGCGGTGGTGCTCGTAAAACAATGCGTAGTGCACCGTTAAGGATATTTTTATGAAAAATAATACTCAAAATATTAATAAGTTTTATAAAGAAAAACAAGTTTAATACAAACTTGCAAGAAAAAATACCTTTGACCACAGAAGATATAATAGTACTATGAATTGACCATCAAAATCTCAGTAACACGTCATTTCCCAGGAAGGTGCATTGCAAAAAAAAAATGGAACAAATTGGTAGAATGTGGTATCCGGCTTCGCCAAGCCTTTTTTTACAATACAGGATTGTTTATGAGTCATTTGGATTGGACTTATTAAATCTCCATTAGTTGTTGAATTTTGTAAGTACCTAAATAACATTATTGTAAGAATTTTGGTGTCAGGCTTAAGCCACTCAACCCCAAAAAAATCTACTTTAACTCCAAAATCGTTTTTAGGAATAAAAAACTTATATCACTTTGAGGTTATAGTGGAATGTAGAATTGATGATAAATTTCGAGAACTATGGGCTTTGGGGTTAAGTTGCATAAGCGAAATGTCAATGTAATAGGTTTATTTTTCATTTGAAACCAATACAATATCATTGTTTGGAACTTTTTGACGGCAGGCGCTGCCTCTCGACAGCTACCGTTGGAAAATTGACGAAAAATACCTAAGGCCGTCCATACATGGACAGATGAAATAGAGAGTATAAGATTTAAACTTTCGCGTTGCATTCCAACCACCACCACCACCATCATCACCGTGACCACGGCAGTTGCAATACCGCCGAAACGTCGAGCAGTGAGTAATAGCAACTCATAAGTTTTTATTCGCGTTTAGACCCGTCATGTCTATTAGTTATTGAAATAGAGAGTATCGACTTTGTGACTGTATGACAAATCTTCCTACAATCTTCTATCTCCGCACGATCCCTGCCGCCTTACCGCTTCCAAACGAAAATTGCTTGTACACTCAACTTAAAAACACGCGTCACTTCAAATAAAAGACGACGTGAAGACGGCTCTTGAAGTGGTAAGGCTTCTTAACTAGTTTAAACAAACAAAAAAGGTCTTTATAAAATTAGTATCTAGATGGCGCCCAACATGGGGCTTTAGTAAAACTGAACTACGAAACTGCGTTGAGTTTGCAAGAGTCTCTATTGTGAAAGTTCTCCATACCCACGGTCTATACAGGCTGTAAAAAAAGGACGAGCCAAATTGTCAATCGAGTTTGGAATACAGGAAAAATATAAAAAAATATTTTTAATGAAAATTATAAAAAAAAAACAAGATTTTTCCTGTTTTCTAGACTCGACTCTTAACCACCCCTTAAATTTGGCTCGTACTTTTTTTAAAACTTTGCTTAAGAAAGATTAAGAGCAATTTATAAGATAAAATGTCCCCTAAAATTCTATACTATGTATAACTACGAGCCAAATTCAAGGGGGTGATTAAGAGTCGCGTCTAGAGAACAGGAAAATAAGAAGAAACTTGTTTTTTTTACAAAATTTTCGTTAATTTATTTTTATTTTTCCTGTATTCTATTCACGATTGAAAACCACCCCCTTGAATTTGAACTCGTACTTTTTTACAACCTGTATTCCTGGATGAGAGGTAAATAATGTTTGTCCTAAAGATGTCTTGCCCCTGCAAACTGAGGCCACTGGGGGTCTTTAGAATCAGTTGCAACTGTTTCTATACAGTCCAAACAAAGCTTTGTAGAAATTCTCAAAGAATACAAACAACTGTAAAAAAATACGAAATCAACGATTGCGGAGCTTCTAGGAGCAGGTACTAATCACTGGATGGAAATCCACAAAACGCAAGTCCTCTCCACAGATCGCGACTTTATTTGAGAGTTCTGCGTGAGTGAATCCATTGAAATACAAAATCATTATATTTCAATCGAGATGATGATGGTTTCAAATAGTCTGCGACATGGAATCCAGTGATTGTAATGACACAGCCTCTAGAGTTACATAGCCTCACCTGTATAAATTCACTCTTTCACACACACACACACACACACACACACACACACACACACACACACACACCTTATGCTACTACAAACATACTCGTAATATTAGTGTGTAGAGTGGTTGTCAATCGAGTTTGGAAAACAGGAAAAATATTTTAAAACAATAAGTTATTTAAAAAAAAAACTGTTTTCTAGACTCGACTTTTAACCACCCCCTTGAATTTGGCTCCTACTTTTTTTACAACCTGTATAAGCAAGAATCGGAGACCCTTCGACCAAAGGCGCAGCGTCGGACGTCCACTGACAAGATGGACAGACAACCTTGTAAAGATCGCAGGATCACACTGGATGCAGACCGCTTGTGATCGGTCGATGTGGAAAACTGTGGGGAAGGCCTATATTCAGCAGTGGACGTCCGTTGGCTGTTAATGATAAGCTAGAATAAGAGTTTTTCTAAAATAAAAAGTCCACGGATCCCTAAATTTCTATACAGGGCAGGGTGTAAAAAAGAATGAGCCAAATTTAAGAGGTTTGATTTTTTCATTATTGTATTTTTTTGTGTAAATAAAAACTTACTACAGCACTGTTTATTTGTAGATATTTTTTATAACAATAATATACCAGAGTTCGTAGAATGAAAAATTAGGCAGTTTCATTTAAAAAAGCCGTCGTTTTTTTCTGATAATAAAGGTGTTTTAAAGCAATGAGTTCAGTCTTATTTACTGTTCTTTTATATAGTTTTAAGCATATCTACCTAGATGAATAATGTTAAAAAACATAAAGAAGGGTTATTCTGGAGTAGTGGTAAAAAAGTATCCTTATTTACAAATTAACCGTTTTTAAATAAACACATGCGTTTTATCTTTATCATGGCTTTTAACCGTCAGTTCCTTAAATTCCGTATACTTTGGCGATGTCTTGAAGATAAGATTACTACTACAGGTGTTTCAAGAATATATCTTTGCGGTTTCGATGAGTAATTAAAAAAATAGTGAAAAATTCTTTTTTTTTGTGGACAGTACTGGAGCAGACTAGTTTTCTGTGCGGACGGTACGCGGCATAGGTCGGAGCTTTTTTGAACACGTGAACTGTCTCTACGCGACGATGCTCAGTCCCGCGCGGTGTGTCCAACGGAGCGCACGCGTGATGCCCAAGCAGGCAACGCCGACGATCGCGCGAACGAACTCGAAAACCCGGTAAACATGTGACCGAAAACAAATATCATAGAGTAAAATAGAGAAACAAACTTTTTTGAGGTTATTAAAAAAAATTCACGCGTACCAACAGTTGCGGAATCCGTTGCATAACAATGCAGTGAAGGCCGAGAAAAGTTGCGTTTAGTGTTCGCAAAGTTTTCCCAACAGTGCACCGATCCGTATTTCAACTTTTTCAGTGCAAGCGCTCGGTTTTTCGGCAAGCTGTTACGAAACGCGACGAAAAAAGTCGCTTTGCCTTACCGCGGGACAGTTAGCCGATAATTGTCGGGCGAAATTTCTTTTGGCACGGATTCGTGTGCGTTCGCCTTTAGCCGTTTTACACGTCGAATTGTGTAAACATTTGCGATTCATTTTTATCGGCATCTCACTTTGCGATTTTCGTTAGCACCTACTTTAAATAACTTTAAAACTTTTTTTTCGTTACTCTATGATATTTGAGTGATAGTTGCTCAGTGTGTCTAAACGTGTGTGAATTTTAGCTCAACAGCCGTTGGGAAATAGCTTCAGTATCAGTTACCTTCCTTGTGTGATATAAAACCAATAAGTAATACGTGTATTTGGATTACAATAACCACAACTGAACTTAATACACTTGGAAACGGTAAAAGTGACACGGTTGGGAAACGGGTGGTTTTAACAAACGTCGATGTATTGACTATATCGATACTCGATAGTGCAAAAATATCGATATTCGATATCGATATAACTACCGAAAGTGTGAACAGCGAAAGTGATTTGCTGGCTGACGCTACCACGTGACGTCCTGAAAGGTAAGTAGATTTTTATTTTGATTTCTTTTTTTTATTTCGTGGGACATTTAGGTACCTATTTTGCCCATCATCCTTTATTATTAAAAGAGCATTCTACATATTTAGTAGGTAGGCTCGTAGTGTTTTAGTCAGGGGAATCATTTTGCGGTCATGAAATGTGAGGATAGATATTGAAGTCTTGTGCCCAGCAACATGTGCATAATAGGCATGAATCTATACGAAAATTCATAAAAATCTACAACTTTTTTATGAATTTTCGTAATTCCTTAAAAAATAAGAAATCTTAAGACTTAACCTAGCAACCTGCAAATGTAGTGATTTGTTACAGATGACTTTGTTTCTTAAATAAATATTATTAACTAGATTAGAACACCTAAGTACCTAATTAACTTTAAAAAGGGGACAATAATAATTATATTGGAAAATTTACAGTTGAAAATTGTTACAAACTTTTGCTACCTACTTTCCTCTACGCGTACAGCTGCGTTAGATTTTAAATAATTAAAAACATATGTTTGAGGCCTAGTGTATGTTGTTAACCAAGTTAAAGTAGATAGGTACATACCTATCTACCTACTGACACATATTTCGATAGTAGTAGTGACCTAGGCCGGTTTCTAGCTGTAGGTAACATAAATAAATAAAAAAAACAGGAATTTCAAAAGTTTCAATTTCTTTTCTTCTTTTCTTTTCAGAAAAAATACCCGATATTATTCTAGTCAGTAAAGCACACAGAAACACTCGATTGTTAGCCGTGACCTCGCTTGAGTACAACTAAAACTAAAAATAATATTACGAACCTCTTAAACATGACAACGGCATTGCTAATAGAGATAATTGTTATCGACGCATTTGACATCTGTTTTAAATAAAACGAAAAATGGTATCTGTTAAGTCTGTAGTTAGGAACACTAATTAAAACATATAATAAGCGGATCCCCGCGTCTTTATTTGCGTAAATATTGTATTTTACTAAAAAATCATTATTAATAACTGCCCATCTGCTATTCCAGAGTGTTAGCTATATCATTCCAAATTTTCATCAAAATCCATTCAGTAGTTTTTGCGTGAAGAAGTAACAAACATCCATCCCAGCAAGCACATAACTTGTATATTAACCAAAACAGATACATAATTATGTCTTGAAGTCATATTAATTATTTTAATCGTCACTATCCAAATATTAATACTCTATAAAGGCATTTATTTCATCAAATAATGCTTACTGCTCATTATAGTTAGCAAAAAATTTTTACAATGTCAAAAATCTTAAATTGACGTAGGATAATTTTAAATTACAGCTTCTAAAACAGCTTTCAAACTTACACTAAGACTATTATCCTACATTGGTAATTTGAAATACTTTACGCTTTAAATAAGCATTAATAAATTATTGTATAGTGCTTTCGAACGTATTTTGATTTTTTTTAGGAATAAAAGCTTTCTAATAGTTCATGATCGTGTTAAATTAATGCTTGTCCTATATTAGCATTGACTTTATAACAAATAATGCCTTTGCTCCGTTTTCTCTCTGATCTATTCATCTCTACAGTATTTAGCTATATTTTGATCGAAATAAAAGTATTATTAGAACTATGAGTAATAATATTATCGTAATTTGAATTTACAAAACAGTTATTTATAATGGCGAATATATTACAACGGCTAGTTTAAGCAATGGATAAAAAGGCTTTAGTTGCTTGATAAAAATCTTGGCTAATTAAGTTTATACCAAATGATTACGGTACCCTGCTAAGCTCGATAATGATCAGTCACTATAAACGTATAATGAGTTTAAGCATTATAACATATTTCTGAAGTGCTGTTATATGGCTGAACACAATAAGTAAGTGTCTTGTATAGTGCAATACGAGCTCTAATTTTTGTAACAGTCCATATTAAAATTAACAGCACTATTATGCTATCGTCAAATGCCTAAAGCTTTAATTTTATTTGTCACCATTTGCTTTCATTTTCCTTTTTTACAAAATGAATACAAGTCACTATAATATCGGACTAGAAAGGGAATGAATCATTTTTATTTTGTACGGATACCTTTATAAGCTACTTTATTTGTTAAACCTATTGCTAAAGGCTAATTATTATATTTGTTAACCTAAGCATATAAAACTAGGTTATGTTTTTTAAAAAAATACTATAATAAAGTATTTAAGCGAGGGCGCGAGTATTCTTTACTAATAATATGTATATTTCACCCGACAAACTGATTTGCGCAGCTAATTTCACTCAAAACAGTCAGAAATAAAGGCGGTACTACCCATTTAATAATTGTCACATTTAATTATTTCAGGTCCATAAAGTTGCATGATATCAATAGTAGAATAATTATATTTTTAAAATCAATAAGATTTTATTTTTTACAAAGGAAGTAAAACAATAAGCATTGTAATGAAAATTTAATAACAGATTATAATTTTAAAAGCTATATATTAACTGTATTAAAGTCGCAAAAAATGCCATTTGTTTATTCCTATGCTCATAACTGACTTTATTAATGAAGTAATATGATAATTTTAATGCTACTAAATAGCGTTTATATAACTCAACGCTGTCTAAAGGGGGGGCCCAAATTTTACTTAAAAGAGTCTTACATAAGAAATACAGCCGATATACGATTTGGTTATAATGCTTTGTACATGAACTCGTGCTATCATAAGTTTGTTAAAATGGTGTTGTGTGCTTGCTGGGATACTTACATCTATGCATCCGGTGCATCCTCCAAACTTTGACATGTATAATATTAGCAAGAAGTATGATTAAAAAATTGTTGCACACACAAATTCTGTACGAAACCATTTGGATACTCTACCATAAAATATACAATAAAAATGCTTTTAAATACGGTCGAGATCTCTCGTACCTCACCACTTTTGCAACGAAAAACGCTTGCTCAAACTAATCTGAAACGGGCGTAACCTCAAAGACGACGCAAAATGCAAGCATTTAGGCTCTTATGGTGGTTAGGCGCGAGAGACGACCGATCGTAGGTATGTCGACGGCATGCAGGCCGATGCATGGAGCATTGACGGTTAGCAGCTGATATGTCAGCAAGTCAACGGCAGCCGTCGCCTCTTATCTGCAAACTGATGGTAATAAATATGATAGATGGTGTAATTATTTTTCATTTGACACCTGTTTCATCAAAATCGGTGAAATAGTTTGACTTGTAGAATTTTTTCATTGTTTTTTTTTTAGAAAAGTGGCGCCATCTTTGTTACTAATAGGTGTAACTGTGGCTTCTGCGGGTAAAATCGCTTATTTTGGTCCCAACTATTACTGTGCAAAGTGGCATGCCTTCATCACAAAATGCAGCTTTTAAGTCCTAAGACAGTCAGATACCCAACAAAGCACTACAATGAGTTTCTTTCAAAGACGTAATAAAAAAATTAAAGTACTATTCTATCAGTACTTTTTTTTTGTATCGTTGCGTGCCTACGATAAATTTTAATAATGTTACGCAGTGTACTTGTAACTCTGATTTGATGGCGCGACAGATAAGATGAAAGTATACAATGAACGATAAACCGGTATAAATTACTTATCACTGCCCCGTTTGTGTTATCAGTTATCACTTATCAGCGCCGAATATAGCGGAAGCCAGGCTCTGCAGGAGTGATGGATTGATGTAGCCACTATTTTACATTCTTGGGATATAGAGACAGCTATATGGCTAAATATCTTTTGACCTAGTTTTAAACCTTCGAACCATAAGAAATGCAGCATGAAACACGTTTAATAAAAAATATATAAAAGTGTCATTCATTGTTATTCCCTTTTGTAAATTACATTAAATACATTATAGCTTCTTTTTTTCTCTCTTCGGACGTGTCAGATTGCTGTCCCATCGGACTATGAGAGTGAAAGGAATAGAGAGTGCACCTGTGTTTGCGCACACACTTGTGCACAAATAATAATGTAATATGTCCCGCGCAGTCGGTTAGTCGTTGTGACTGGCCACCGTAGTCGAAATTGGCTAGGGGGACTATTATAACATAATAGCTAATGAATACCATAAAACCTGCATTCAGTTTGAAATAGTAATAATACCACAGGACAGAAAAGGCTAACAAGTATCAAGACTATACTTAAAAGGTTTCTAAAATTCAATTTATTGAAACTACCTACTCTTTTTAACATGCATGTATGTTATATCACCGAATACACGGTTTTACACAAAGGAACCGCGTGTAAGGTAAAATGATATATTTTTTATGTCTTCATTCCTCCATCGCCTGTATAATTATTTTCATTAGCGGACAAATGAGCTCCTTAACCGGTAACACCAAAATCAAACTTTTTCAAGTATAACTTACAATGTTGCAGCATCGTTCCACTGCGAAGAATAAACGTGTAATGCGTACCACGTGTGTTTGATCAAATTAATTGTGTTACGGAGAAATCAAGCATTATTATTATTATTCTTCTAATAAATTGTTGTTTAGAAAAAAATCTTCCAAACTAAATTCTGTTACGGCCGATAGTAAAGCTGGCTGGTTCCTAGCTCAAAGGATTAGCATAGCTATCCAACGCGGCAACGCAGCCAGCATCATAGCCTCCTTGCCACAAGGGAAATGGTTTCGTTTTTGAATAGGTATTATTTTTATGATGATTGTTGCATGTCTTAGTTTTAATTAAAGATCGACTAAGCATTATTATGAAAAATAATCTTAAACACAATTTAAATGTACTAAGATGTAAATGTAGGCACAAAATAAATAAGTTTCTGTCTGTGGCCATAGTCTGGAGCTGAAATTTTTGACGAGAGATTTTCGTTGTAATTTTTAATAAGTTTTCAACCGTCTGATTTTCTGCTTCATCAAAAATGCTTTTAACGTATTTATGTGTTATTCCAATATTCTTTTCAATCATTAAATACACGAATTTTGTCTCAGTGTCTTTTGAGCGCCACCTGGTGTTTAACTGGTAAAACCGTTTTGAGACTTGCACCACAGTAGTCACAGAAACAGCTTCTAGGAAACAATCAATATATAATGTAGAGGACAGAATTTGGATATTTTTGCATATAAATATCAACAGGTTAAATATTTAATAACTTTTGTTTCAATTACAACATTTAAATTGACCTAACAGTCGTTGAAACAAGTATCTAATGGATTTATTAAGTATTTACACTACATGGTGATTAAGAATAGATTACCGGTCTTTACTTCAATCAATTTGTTTTTGATATTACGTTACGTAACGTAAAGTATTTTGCATAATTTACTTTCCATGCACTTTACTTACAAAGCAGTGGTACTCAACCTTTTTTTGAGCCTCGCATGGAGTCTTGGGTCAGGCTGGCTGGTCGCACAAAAATGTTGAGTATGGTTGGTGTATAAACCTTTCTAATAGTTTAAATAAACAGTACAGTACAAATTAAACTTGCAATAAAAGCCGTAGTCGTAGCAAGGCTCAGTTTCACAAATATCTTTATTATAACGTTAAACTCTACACGAAAACATTAAAAAGAAGAAAAAAAAACGTTTATTCAACACCAATATTGTTATTTTTGCATTGACCCTACATCTAAGTGTGTTTCTTTGCCAAATTTTCCATGTAATCGGAGTCCGCTTAACATCTATCACTTCTTAATGTACCATTCGTTAAACAAACAAACAGATGGACGTTGAAAAATCAATAGCCCCAGTAGAAAAGTCAATTAACCTTAATTTTGGCAGAGGCCCTAAAATGCCGCTTGGGCGTGAGGAGATAAAAGTGAAAGGGATTTTATTTATTCTCACTAGAAATTATGTCTTAAAAAAATGATTAAACATAGATCTATTTATAACGGATTGATTTGTTACACTTAATTTTTTAACCAAGTATCATGTACTAACGTGCGTGTCATTATTTATAGAAACAAAATGCAATTCAAATGTATTCAATTACTTCAAAATGTACCTTTACTACACTAGGAACACTAGACAGATCTTTAAAAAAAGCTAGGTACTATCATAAATTGTATGATACTAAAATATTAATCGCACAGGCACGTATTTGCTTGTTACTAGTGACAGTGTCCATTTCGTTTGTTCTACCATAAAATTTGGGTTTAACGGCGTTCAAAAATGACGGATGGATGGATGGTTATTGCGAAATTTCGCCATCAAGTCACACGTGCAGTGACGGGTGTGACTAAAAATAGTGGGGACTAAACTACCCACTTCCTAGTTCAAGGGAGTCGTTAACACGCCGCCGGTGTTTTATTTCGTGGGCTTTAGTGCGAAAATTGAAGTCAGCGGCGTTAACAGCTAGTATTAAGGGTTTCTTGTGTTTGTTTTAAAGTTTTGGCCATTAGAATATATGTTAAGGCTCAATATAACTGTGAGTGGCACTGATTTTGATGAGGTGTCGCAAGGGTGGTCGGGTCATAAAATTTACATTATGCAGAGCATAATGCTTCCATAAACATGATCGCCAATATCCTAGCAACGTAATATTGTCCTTTTGGACCTTAACTTGTTTACGTATATTAGCGGAGAGATAAAGTGTCTGTTTCATGCAAGTGAGAAAAAAAAAGTATCGGTTGATACAAAGCAGCATTTTAGCGGTCAAAAAGCGGTAGAATGCGTCTAGATGCATCCGAATCCACACCAAAATTAGATACAGTAGTATTGTGTGTCTAAATGAAGCCGATTATAATAAAAACTATCTAGACCCTATATGGAGTTTTGTACACTCTTTATTCCTGTAGTCTCTGTACTCGAGATATTTTTTGTGTAGTGCCGTCAGTTACATATGTAAGTACTTAGTATGAGCTATGTTTTAATAGAGTTCATTTATCAAAAGAACTGAGCCCACTGCAATCTTCTATCATATCCGACCTCACCGTCCGATAACTCAGTAGGAAAGCATACAAATGACGCCCATAAACTAAGTTAAGGGCCAATCTTTTTTTTAAAACAACACCGCAGAGTCATAGAGGAAAATTTTGGTACACGTGTTGAAAAGTGGAACGAGTTTTTTCCTTCTTATGGGAATATTCGCCTAATTAGCGCTTGATAAAATGCTCGTGTTTACATATCTGACAGTTCATTCTTACGGTACATTTGAGGTTGTAGATTTCGATGGGCGGTGCGTGCTGTGATTTCGATCTTTTCTTTTTTCTTTTTCTATTTTTGTAACTGCGATGTTGAGATTCGGACGGTAGTTTATGTTATGTTACGAAGTCCATCAACGAAGGGATATTTTTTTTAGAATCCTAATCCTTTAATAATTGAGTTTTATAATAAGGCTAACCTGTAGATACTAACCAACTGCATAGTTGAACTGAAGAAAAAAATTTACCAAAAACTTGGAGAATTTCGCCAAGAACCTTCATACTCATATCATACTTCAAAAGAAAACACTTTACAAGAATCGGCGTACATAATGCCTCATTATTATTATTCATTTATTATCAGGCTACACATGGGCAATGGCCCATAGTACAATATTCTTTATTAGGATCTATAATTCTCTATCAGTCAACCGCTTTAAATGTTTTCATCGGTCTAGCAATATTCATAGCTACAGCAAGGAAGTGAAAACCTTACCTGAGTGAAATCGGGTCAGTAATATTTGTCTTCGTAATTAAATTACTAATTGCTTACATGCAGTACAAGGTCTAGATTAATTACAACGGGTCGTTGTAGGCGCCTGAGTATTGTCCATAACTAATTATGCACTTGACCAAATAAATTATGTACCCGTAATCCTTGCCTCTATCTTTTAATAGAAATCACTTTCGACTTTTGCAAAGTAAATTTACCTACCCTGAGAATTCTATAATGAAGTTTTGAATTTTGACAGCAAACTAAGTGAAAAACGTCAAAGTCAGGAATTTTGACATTACTTGCATACATTTTATGTCAAAATTGAAAACTTCATTATAGCATTCTCTAAATATTTTATTAATTTAATTTCTTTAGTGTCATATAGTTTTAGATACATTTTTTGCCTGTGACGTGCCTAGCACGGTATGATCCGGCGCAGTGGACAACAACCTTTACTCCCAAATATTACCTTAAGCCCAATCGTATATTAGTTTAAAACTGATGATATCAGCGAAAATAACATACGAAATTATTCCCAATTGAGTTTTTTACGCGCCCTAAGTGCATGTTGATACAATCGTAATATTGGTCGGAGTTGGGGTTCCGTGGTGACGATATGAAAACCTCTGGTAGAAAGCAGACATGACTAAAGCTCGTTTAAATAAAGTATATTAAAGGAGCGTTATGAGAAAATTACTTTGATAAATAAACTACCTACATTTACTTAACTTATTGAATATCCGTTTTTATCTATATCGGTAAAGAATTGATCATAATTTGATGTTTTATTAGAAACGTCACTTTGATTGATACAAACGTTTGTACGTTGTAATCTTTCAAAACCTACATTTAACTGTACGGAACCCTAAAATATTGTATCTGATCTCGTGATTTTATATTATGACTTCAATTTACTCCACTTTTTTGGTTTATGCCTAAGGCCATCAGTTCCAGTGTAAGTTGCTTTGAATGTTCTTTACCAATAAAGAAGAAAAAATGCAAAGAAAGTTATTTTTTAATGACAAAGTGTCACTTTTTGTTGATTTATATCACAACAGGTTCTCATATAAATTTTGATGGTGATATAAAGACAAAATGGAACTGGTCTTCTAGATAGGTACTTCAATAAAAGATAATTTAAAAAAAACTTATTTTTCTCTACATTTAGACTCTTTTTAAGTAATAATAATAAAACTGAAAAGATTTTCCTTAAACAAGTTGTATTAAACACAAAACGTCTTTAAAATGTCTTCTCTGGTAAAAAAAAAGCAAAAAAGGTAAGTCACAAAATAATTAGGCCTAAATTCGGTGTTGAAACTTACGCAACGCTTTTTGTGGGCAGCCATTGAACTCAGAAGTTCCGGTTTGGTTTGCTGCAATTTCGGCCAGTTAACCTTTAGGGCAAGGCTTCTCAAACTATACATGATCGAACCACTTTTAATATTTTTTTGCAGAAATGGCAAAGGTAAAGTCAGTTTTTTTGCTTGGTGAATATTGTAACAATTTTTTTATAAGTTTTATAATATCCCAGTGAATATAATTTTTTACTATTCGATTATAGAGATCTCAGTGTTTACCGACGAATTATCTATGTAGTTGGTGAGTTTTGTGTTTCTCTTAATTTAAAATGAATAATTTCTATGTATAATGTCAAGATTATTTACAATTTTTGCCAAGCAAAGAAAAAAAAACTAAAAGAAAACCGTATGAAAGCTTAAATATTGAGGTGTCTTTTCTTGAAATCTTCTCTTATGTCGTCCAGTTACAAGAAAAAATTCCTAGTCACCTGTTTGACTTACCACCTCCTTCTTGCTGTAAGGCCTTTGCCCAGCATTGGAATGTTTGCAGGTTGTTACAACTTTTTTTACATATTTTATTGCTTGCCACCTGGGTTCGCGGGCCACTTTTTGGGAACCGCTGCTTTAGCCATCGGCGCAGGCGCATTTTGACGTTAAACCGCTTCTGGGTCAATGAAGACTGTTGCTAAGTACCTGTCGTTTTCGCACGAACAGAGGTTAAATTGTTTCGGATGAATCCATTTGCTTGTTTATTTCGTAAATCGAAAATTGCAAAATAAATTCATTTTATGTGCTTTGATGAATTGTGGGTATATTATTGAACCAACGATAGCGAGTTGCAAATCCTAGTTCAATGAAAAAGTGATGATATGTCGATGACGAAATTATGGTTAAATGATGATGTAATTGCTAGAGGTTATTTATTATTCTTTTGTTTGAAAAACGCCTCACTTACAGTCTGGCATCGCTGCTGACCAAAATAAGGAATGCAGGAGCATAATTTAATGCAAATTATTTTTTAACGGAGCTACGAGTATTCACTAGGGAGCTCTGTTGCTCTTCAGAATTTGTCAACACGTTACTTCACAGCATTAAGTTTCAGAGACAAACAACGTTCCGAATCACATCTCATTGACGCTGCGACGCGGCCAATCAATTCTATTTGTATTCGGATAAAAATACATACTACCCGACCTGTCAAACGCATCCGAGTGCAATGAAAGTAACGAATTGCGCACTGAGTCATGGGTCACTGTTTCACAATGTTTAAGGTATGGCCAAAGATTTTCGCAGCGCCCTTGGTTTTGGGTAGAGGTTTTCCAATATATTTGTATACGCATTGGCCAGTTTAAGTATTAATAATTTTCTAGTGGCCTTTCTTTAATACCGACTTCAAAAAAGAGGTTATTTAAGACAAATTAAGCCAAAGAAACTGGCCATGGTCTAGAAGTGGTATACGATAATAGGAAACGCTCACAAAGTGTATGTTACGTAATTAACTTTTGGAATTTTAGAGTTTTCGACAATTGTTTGCCTCATGTCGGGTCTCGGGTTAAGCCTTATCATAAAAATGGTTTCATGAAAGCCTATTATAGTGACATATATTAAATATTTTTTTAAACTTTCTAAAGGACAACCTTCAATTTTCTTTTTAGGTAATATCTTAGGTAGTTAATATGATAAGACTTATTATTATTAGCAGGCTCTTCCATCAATCCCTACAACTTATAAACGTCAAAAATCATTCCAAAACGGCCGCGTCCGTATGCAGTACCTTGAACCGGTAACCCCGATAATAGCATTCGGGTCTTCCTGCAATTCTGAGTGCAATCATCCCATCCTGAGCTGGTTGATAAGGAACAGCCCGACTCTCCCTATATGATGCTATGAGTGCTATGACCCAGGAACCAACGTCCCCCTTTGGTGAACATTGAGCGAATTTTGTACAGGTTAAATACCGACGAAATTGTGGTAAAGTAAATCTAGAATTACTATTTCTTTCTATTCATAAAATTACGTCGTATAGGTAATTATACCACTTATAAGCGAGAACGAGTGGAACGATTTTCATGATTTTTACTCTGTTGAATTTGTCTTTGCCCAGAGGGAACGATCCCAGGACCACTGGTTGTCGATAAAAGACATGCACATGTTCATTTTAAAATACTACATGAACATGTCTTATAGATATAGGAACCTCCAGCATTCTAAATAAATTTCTGGATGAAACAAAAAATACGTGCAATATTTTTAAGCAACCGTGTTAAGTATTTAGTTTCAGGAAAATGTATATTTTCTCATATTGACCTTAATTGACGTTTGCTAGGTATTTTCATAAGGAAAATTAAGCGATTGTCTTACTTAAAGCTACAACATGTTTATTAAACAGTCTTCGCTTATAAGGGTACAATATTCAGCCTTACTAAACCTAAAGATAATACATCTGAAACATCAGGAATTTGCCACGTTTTATCGGTATCAGATTATAACGGATGCATAATCAGTTAACTAAAGCGTATCCGTAGCTAATCCATTAGTTATTCACTGTCTAAAGGTACCTACTAACCAGTACTTTTCCATGGCCCAGTTTCTTTTGGCAACGCTTACCTACCTACCTTACTTATCGTATCTGATTGACTTGAGAAGCAATCTATAATTTTATAATTTGCACTACTTACGTGTATGATCGCCCTCAAGAAATCTTAATTGAGGTCGGTATACTTACAAGAAGAAAGAATACATATTAATAATACGGTAAAGATTTTTTGTACAACTAACTCCATTATAAGATCACTTCGGTACATGTTGAAATTTCGAAATTTACAACGTTCAAAGTTATTTATAAAAGGAAAACTCGTGGAAACGCCTCAAAAATCTCTACATTGTAAGTATACTATTATCACAAATACACATATGTATAAAACTCTGTACGTTCCGTTTTATACCATGTATTGTATTGTGGTGGACCGGACATGATTATTCAACTCTGGAAATTGTCTCCTAGGCTTTTGGGAGAAAAGATAAAAGAGAGGACGAAAGTATGTAAGTACGTAAAATGAGATAATTTCGCGGATAAAGCCGCGGGATATAGCTAGTAGGGATTTTAAGGAAGTCAAGACGACTAATTACGCGTTGACGTGATTAAATTATCATTGAAATAAGTTCAATACGAGTAATATCTTATTTATAGTCGGGTCTCTGAATGTCAGCACACAACATCCTAACTCGGTACTCGACATGTATTTTCAGATGACAATCTAGCTAAAGGTTATATAACCTTTGGTATTAAGTACATAATAAAGTACGTCATCTTCTTTTGTTTTACGTATTTCGACGGAAACTGTCAAGGTTTTAAACACGGATTTTGAATAACTTAACTTACGTTTTTGTGGAAGTCTCGACTAGTTTCACTTAATTGAACAATGGATGGCGCTCGGAAAATTCATCTTTTCGTGTTTTCATTGATTAAAAAAAGATTTTGAATAAAAGTAAACAAAAACAAAGGTACATAAGTGAAAGTTATGTTGGATGCAGCAGAAAACAGGCTATCCAGAAATTTTCACGGCGAAAAGTAAAAAAAAATACATTAAACTGCTTCAGATTGTGGCTGCTGAAAATAACCTACCTACGTACTTACTACTAACTACGTACCTAAATACCTAATACTTACTATGTTATGTATTTGTAATATATTTATAAGCATTAAAATATTCTAGAACGTGAATGTCCAACTTATCAATCAGAATGTGTAAAAGCTCTTTTGAACTAGTGCATTATTACTTTATATCTTTCACTGAATCTTTAAGGCGTTCTTAACGATTTCCTCGTCATTCATGTCATACTATCATAACTCTTAGTTATGTTTTATCCGATTTAAAGTCATTCGTCATCAGGTTACCATTTGTGGATACTGGGATTTATATTAGCTATCTTAAAGCTTCAGGTTAGTAAAGTATGTAGTGTTGTTTTAATGGTCTTACCATTTTGTCGAGAAGTGATTTCAATTATTATATGTTTAATCGGCATCGCGATAGTGGAAATTTGTCGATTTATTATTATTATTTTATTATTTATTTCACAGTAAAATGTTTTACATAGTGTTTACTAATCTTGGTGTCACTAAACATGGGTGTTTGTTGTGACACTGCACATTCGAGGTTGAACGCTCGGGAGAAATATAACAATATAAAATAATTCCAACGATAACTTGCAACCGGGTGCCAATAGCATAAAAGGTAATAATAGCATAAATAAATAGACTTCATGTTTGTTTACTACTAAAGGGTCCCGGTCGCATGGTCGATGGCGCGCTGATGGTTTAACAACATAGAGACAAGAAGGCTATGGATGAATACTCAATAGATTTGTTTATTTGATGTCTTGCTAACAAAACTTTCACCAGTATGGGCCTAAACGTATGTAGATTACAATTTATCAAACTATGATGGACAACTAATGATCAACACCAAAAACCAAGCAAACCAAGATCAACCAAGAATACAACCATGATTAGGAAATGGTGTTACAAATTACCCTATAGAAAGAGCTTTTCTACCAGTCATTTGTACGTATGTTGGTCTTAAGTCGTAGAAAATCTATTGGTATCGACGTTCTAAAGTTTATCGATAAAGATCATAGACATTTCTATATCACTACACCACGGGACTGGTTCTAAGCTACCGCATAACCGACTGTGCCGACAAACAAGTGAGTTATGAGTTTACACTGACCCAGTAGGTTTTATCTATTAGTGGAGAAAATCTGAATAACATCTACAATAATTTCACTTGAAATATATTTGTGTTTTGGGAATTAATTATTTCGCACTATCTGGGTAATCCATAGCATTGAAGCGAATTTGTGCCAGAGAAAGTAATGTTTTGATAAGTTGCACATACCTCAGTCATACCTACATCTAGATTAAGTACTCATGGTCTGTATCTTGGGAATCTGTACCGGCCGCGGCCCTAGCGGGCTTCTTACCGAAGTACGTATGAGAAAATAGTGAGGACACTATACGTACTACAGTTAACTTGTGCACTGGAATATGGGAACGATGGGGGAAGAAACAGAGAGTGCACTTGTGTATTTCGCTCATACATGTGGTGCACTAATAATGTATCATCTTTAGTCCACTTGTTTGGTTGCGGTAGAGACAGACTCGTAATTATGTAACGAAAATCAAAATATTTAATTTAATTTAAGGTTAGAATTGTGTTGCAATGATGCAAGCATACCTATCTTAGAACTGATATATCAAGAACTCATGATATCATGGGATTATCCGTCTTCTGACCAATGCCGGTAATGAACTTCACAAATGTTATGTCGGACTCTTGATCAGATGAGATCATATACTATTATTAGCAATTTTGAAGATTCTTACGTTTTATTATTACAAAGTTTTATCCGGGTTGAAGATAAAAAAGTAACTTTTCAAAAAATAAAAACATTTTATTAAACTGACGCAATTATCTTTTATTAATTCGAAGAAAAAATATTTTTACCATTAGATTTTATACCTATACCAACAAACATTACAAACTTTCTAATCAGATTCGAATTTTGTACCACGATCGTATGATGTCTAGTACTTTTAGCTTCGATTACGTTATCTGGCGCGGTACTATAGTAAATAGTTAGTAATTATAGTTTATTTTTGTTTTTATAGTGTTTTGTCACCATATTAACTTAATAATATAAATTGCACTTGTAAAAAGACAACTGTGAACCTGTGACAGACGAGGAATCGAACCCCGTGTCTTACGCAATCCGGGGTTCTCGTCAGAATATCTTTGATAAATTTAATTCCCTTGCTCCTAACATTAAAATTCTGAATTCTGAATCGCTTTGCCTTTTGGGTGCTCCTCTTCTTGACCCAAGCATCGAACCTTTTCTTGATAAAAAATTGAATGATTTCACCCTTTCAGCCCCCAAATTGGAACACCTAAATTCTCACATTGCTTACACTATACTGAAATCGTGTCTTTTTGTGCCTAAATTTACATACTTCTTACGCGCTAGTCCTATTTGGAAAAAAACTGATTATTTAAAACATTTCGACATCACTCTTAAAAATAGTTTAAAAAAAAAAAAAAAATTTACGTTTCGATAATAATTCTTGGGCTCAGGCTTCGCTTCCTATTCGTTTTGGTGGGATCGGCATTCGCCAAATTTCTAGTGTTGCCCTCCCCGCTTTTCTCTCCTCTCTGCATAGCACTTCCGTTTTAGCCGGAAAAATCTTCGAACATCCTCATCAGCTTTCTGAGGTGAGAGAGGCGGAGGAATTTTGGCAAGGTCTCTGTCCTAGAGAAGACATTCCAAAGGAACGTCATCAACAAAAACTTTGGGATGTCCCTCTTGCGAGAGAGACCTTTAATACTTTACTTCAAAATTCCGTCAGTGATAGTTGTCGCGCTAGGCTCTTGGCAGTTTCCTGCAAAGACTCTGGCCACTGGCTTCATGCTTTACCATCAAAAAATTTGGGCACTCTCTTTGATAGTGAGTCTTTCCGGGTGTGTGTGGGTCTTCGCCTTGGTACTCCTATTTGTGAAATTTTTACGTGTCCCTGTGGCAAGGAGGTTGACAAATTTGGTCTCCACTGCCTTTGTTGCCAGCAAAGCGCTGGGCGTCTCGCCCGTCACGCCACTCTTAATGACGCCATCAGAAGAGCTCTTGCCACCATTAATATTCCTTCCACGTTGGAACCACGTGGTTTGGTTCGTGATGATGGCAAGAGACCCGATGGCCTCACGCTCATTCCCTGGGAACGGGGTCGGGCCCTAGTATGGGATGCAACTTGTGTCGATACTTTGGCCCCCTCCCATCTCAGAGAATCAGCCCTTAAAGCTGGAGCAGCAGCGGAGTTGGCTGAAAACGCCAAGCGTCGCAAGTACGGCTCACTTGCAAGTGATTATGTATTTGCGCCGTTTGGCGTTGAAACGTTTGGGCCGTGGGGGCCTTCGGCTAAATTGCTGTTTAGAAAAATTTCGCCAAAACTAAATTCTGTTACGGCCGATAGTAAAGCTGGCTGGTTCCTAGCTCAAAGGATTAGCATAGCTATCCAACGCGGCAACGCAGCCAGCATTATAGCCTCCTTGCCACAAGGAAATGGTTTCGTTTTTGAATAGGGTAGTCTTATTTTTTATTGTTGCATGTCTTAGTTTTAATTTTTTCTTGTTTGTTATTAATAAATAGATCAAATCAGTGCAATTTATATTAGTTAGTAATTTCTTGATATATCAAGATCAACCCCCATTTCGTCACACACAGCTGTGTGTACAAAGCAACTGCGCAGACACAGGATTGTAGAACTTAGTTTCAAATTAACCAGTCCATATGGCATGTGTGTAGGGAGCGGCGGACATTCTAAACCTACTTGTTTGGCCTGAGTTTGTCTGATAACATAGATGAATAAAAAAAAGTGGGGAAGTAATATTTACGTCATATTTTAATCTTTTCTCTACTAATTGTTGATGATGATGAACCAATTATTTTAAAAAGTTGTAGACCCTGAGACGTTGCTACCAAATTCATATAGTAGTAGTAGTCCCCCTAGCCGATTTCGACTACGGTTTGGCCACCGCCAGTCCCGCGAAGTCGCGCGGGACATATTATAGTGCACAAGTGTGTGAAACATATATAAATAGGGTGAAATGTGTACTTAGAATAATCTGATGCTTTTCTACTATCGTTTTACGTGATTTAATCATCTGACACTGAAGCATTATTCTGACTTCTTATACTAAACTACCTATAGACATAAAACGCCCAAATAAAACATTACTGAACTAAGTTATTTTATATCTCCCTTGTAGCAATCATGCAATTTAAGTCTTTATAATAATAACATACTATAAGGGAGGTTAATGTACTTGTGATTGGAAATATCACCTGTTTGAATTTAGTTGAGGACATACAGTAACATATTGCGAGCCTAGCAATTTATAACGCAAGTAATACTAATAGATTGAATACAATGAAAACCCCTTTATGATGTGATTTTAGAGCTTAAAATAATGTAAACAGTAAAACTCGTCATACTTTCGTTATATCCCAAGACAAATGTACATATTTCAAGTAAAGGATTGTAAAATCCTTAAAATTTAAGTTTCGAAATCTTTTTGTAAATACTATTTTCTTATGAAAAATTACTTCAATGATGCATATAAAAAGCAATGCATTATTCAGAAAACGTGTGTAAATGCACTTTATGCGTTCAAAAGTGATAAGACATAATATTTCGATGTTCCGCCGTTATAATTACATAAATTAACATTTTGATCGCTCAAAAATTGTTTTATGACCTTTAGTTATTAATTTATTAATAAGCACGTGCTATAACCAATTTAATTTAAATATCGTGTTAACATTACTAATAACCAAATATTTGTTTATAACGGCATCGTGACCGTAACGATTGGGTAGTTAATGTGTTGTGTAAATTTGGAAAATCTACATAATGTGTACGATTTATCTGCATTTAAAGACAGTAGGAGAGATTTCTGTTGATGCATAGATTTTAATTTTAAAATAGCATTCCGTGACTGTTATCAAAAGTTAAAAAAAAGTAACATATTTGAATTGATTTCACGATGTTCCTTTTAAAGAACAATTAATTTATTAGTGAATTTCGTGATGAAACGGACGTATTTCCTTTCCGTACATTTAACTCGTTTAAATCGCAAAGCATACGCATAGCTTTGCTCCTCGCAAACACATAAAGTCATTTCATAGCGCAGTGAAAATTGTTTCGCGATATATTTACAAGAACTAAAAGCAAATTGTATTGCAATACACATCCCTGTTCCATTTTGAAAGGTGTAAAGTCGCTGTTTTACGAGAGAATAGACAAGGAGGCTCGCTTGCTAGACAGATATCGTCTATGGTCTATATTAAGTCGGATTAAGTTCAACGCAGTGCTACGGTTTCTACTGATTTTCTTGGCGAAGATAAGATTTGAACGAGGAAGCGAGATATTTCCATACTTGGATATTTTTGCCAAGATACAACTATAGTTGCTTATCGTTAGAGCAGTATTGTGGATATTATGAATGACTATTCCTGTAATAAATTACTTTTTTTTCTTTCTTTTTTTCTAAATGTATACAAATTGTAGAGTACCTAGAAGATTGAACACAAATCTTGGAACAACGCTCATATTAAAATACTGAATGTGTAATGTAATGAACAAGAGTCAAATGAATTTTCTCATTATTATGATCCTTAACATGCTAACTTCACTTACTTACTTTCTTTCTGCTTCTTGAAGAAAATGTGTAATTTTAATTTTTGAGATTTATCCATTTATCTTTCGCACTGTAAATTATTCTAATTCACCAGCTACGTACTCTCAAGGTTTCACACGACCTCATATTTGCTCTGCGTAAAAAATAATGTGCATACAAATATGTGGCCATTACGTGAACATCGTGTTACGCAGAGTCATTCAACTTCGCGATATAAATATGCATTCAATTCAAGGTTATCGCTTCATTCAAATAAACCATTCAAGAAAACGTTGCTTTCAGTACGAAGTTCAGGGGTTTGAATTTTAAACTCTCGTAATTAGGAGTAAAAATTACTAGCCCGGGTTAAAATGTCACGCGTCTTTTCACCACTGTTAACATTGATATTATTTATCTTATTGACTGTTAACATTAAAAAAAAACTGACAGCAACAAAACGATGAAATTAAAATTTTACGATGAAATTAAAATAAAAAAATAATTAAAACTATGCAATTGGTCCTTTTTAGCCTGATTACGGTTTAGGTGATTAGAGCGTGCATTAAAGTATTATCAGACCTAAAAAAATAATAAAAATGTGCCATTTGCAATTTAATGAATACGTAAAAAATTTCGATGGCGATAAAAATCAGCGGTCGCAAACTTTTATAGATTGTTATCAAATTATTTAAATTTTGTCTTACTAAATACTAAATACTTACGTATTTTAACTCGTCAAGTATGTGTAAACGAGACACAATAAAAATTCCATTGTTATGCGACTCTCGGCATTCGTTTGATACCTGACTGATTAAAACACATCTGGCTTTTCAGTGTTATGTTACCGGTAGACAATAAACCACAAATAAATTGTTCTTTAAAAAGTACTTTATCGATTTCAACAATTCTTGAAGACACCTTACAAGGTGCGGAAAGACGCGACTGCTGCGTCCTATCTGAAGCTATAAAATAGAAATGGATTTCATGTAAGGCTTTTACATTTATTTCGGTACCGTGTAACTGGTGCTTAAAATACTGTATACCGAAGTAATATGTTTGTAAGAAAATATCTAGGCACTATTTACAAGGTTCTTTCAAATCAAAGTTACCTTATTATACGAATGCAATGGAATCTCTTAGCATTGTTTGTATATTAATGTTAGATTTTCTGTTTCGTAAATATGCATATTCTCACTTTTTTATTAAGTTCTGTGTAAGACACATAGATATTTGTTTACTTATTATAAATAACTAGCGGTCCCAGCGAACTTCGTTTCGCCCCCAGCCCCGTCCCACCCCGGCCCCGTTTTATGGGCTTTGCTATAAACCTCACGGAGCCCGAGACCTTTCCAACGAATGCAAAACCGTGGAAATCGGTTCGTGCGTTCTGGAGTTATAGCGTCAGGAAGGAAAACCCGACTTATTTTTATATAGTAAAAAGAAGATTACGATATTCCACGTTCTCCATCATAAGTCATGCGTTTTTATGCAAATAAATAATCTGATTCTGATTTGTTTGTGTATTGATTACTCTCTAGCTAGACTCTTAATGCAATTAAAGCAGACAAACCCACAGTACAAGTTTAGTGTTATTCATACATAGATAAGGTTTCTGTCGGACTAACCTCAAGTTTTCTCGACTAAATGAAAGTGAGGCGAGCTGCGGTTAAGCTAAGTGTGTCTACATTACGTTCTAAGTGACATATTCTGTTACATTTCACACATTATTTGTATTTCTTTCGGACCTTCTAGCTATAATAATATCCCCCCACAATTACAAATAATATATTAGATATAGGTAAAAATATATTTCGATTTGTTCGTCCGTGTATTAAGATTCTTTCTAAAAGCAAATCCTTTCAAATCTAACGGCTAGATTTCTAATAATAACTTTTTCTGTTTAATTGGTGTTGCTTTGTGAAACCAATCATTTGACATTGATCAAGTTATTACGTGAATAACGTACGATAAATTGGTTGTTGATGTATTCTTAGTGCGCCTACTAAATTTAAAACTGTTATTAAAGAAACCCTAATGACGAAAGGGTATTATAAAGTAGATGATTATTTAAAAGATAATAATGTATGGACTTGCATGATCACCACAAACATTGTAAAACTTTTGAAAAGAGGCATTGACAATAGTGACTGAGTTTCTTGCGTAGCTTCTTCTCAGCACTACTAGCCCACAATTGTCCCGAAGCTGTGGTAGGGTCTATGTTGGGACGTGTATAAGTGCCCCCAGTGGGTCTATATGCAAAAATAAACGACTTTTATGACTTTTTTATGGCCTTTTCATTAGAGCGACGCGCTGCTGTCGCTCTCTGTGAAGGCCGCCTTACCTGCTGTCATTTATGTATAAAATAATATATCGCCTAAGTGTGAAAGCGCTCTAAAACGTGGGTAATTTTTCACAAGATTCAAAATTATAAAAACAAATAAGACATACATCATCTGTTTCCTCGAGCAGTATACTCGTATAAGCTTAATTGAATTAAAGAATTCCGAGTACTCTTATCGTTATTCTTTAACCCCAGATGGATAAATGTTTTTAAAACAATAAACATCATCGTTACCGTGCGCAAGAGTGCGATAAATGCTCATTTTAGATGGACACACGTCTGTATGATACAATGTAATGTACCTACTCGATTGGTGTTGAGGGGCGTCACTTAGGGCAGTGGGATATTATTAATGATTGCGATGTTTTGCTTCCTGAAATTTCAATTGAAAAAAAAAAAGAAATTAAAACTAAGTTATGCGTGTGTGGTCCAAAAACAGCAATTCCTAGACCAGTTTCCAAGTATGTCCACTTAATAGCCACAAACACGAGAATAAAACAGCTTTTTGATTTCGTTTTTGATTGGCAGATAAAGATTCTACGCCTAAAACAGTAAAATTTATTTTAAATGAAATCTTCATCACTGTCGAAATCCAGTGATTAGTTTTTGCTAATTACGAGATTCGTCGAAACGATCTGCCACGGCCAAACTGGTAATTAGAAGTATTCGGATCATCAAACAAAGAGTTCGCAAAAAGTCAATGGGAACTACTTGAAAATGTGCTTTGGTTCCGTACCAATCAGCAGTAAGAGTATAGAATCTATACTCTACCTGATAGAGTCATCTTATGGTTTTTTGTTTATGTCAGATTCAGCAGCAGTTTACACTTTTCCATTACCTATCTACTCAAGTCAAGATATATAACTAAAGATCGTTAAATGTAAGTATTATCTTATTTTTACTGTTTTTTGGACTGGACAGTGAACGCCTACAGGCGTGAAAACAATAAAACATCTATTGTGTCCGAAATAGTGTCCCGGAACGTGTTAAATAAAATCGGTTTTATACCCTGCCATATGAACCCCAAAAAGATCGGCCGTTAGGCCTTCTAAGATGAATAAGATGATCTAATTTCGAAATCGCAAAAAATCTATCTGTAATGACTTTAGATATCCATTCAGAAGCTGTAATTACTTTTTAATTTTCAGTTGAGATTTTCTGCTTTCCAATAATTAATTGCAAAATAATTTAAAAGAGTATTTCATTCTATTTATACATTGACTTGGACCTTCTATTTCATTGTTTATCACGTAGAATTAAGTTACCAAGTGAATGAAACTTTAAAGAACAAAAAAAATACAAAGTGATTTGCCTGATCTTTTTCCGCTATTTGACTAGGTACCGACGTATTTCTTAATCACGTATGCGAATATTTATATGTGAAATGTATTTGCGAACGCTATCAATGATTGATTAGGCTAGTAACTCATTGCTGAACAACCGCGTCACCGTTTAACTTCGGGTTGTTATAAGGACATGTTATTTAGATTTCTGTCGTATTTTTTCGGCTATAATGTAGAGGTAAAAATGTAATTATTATTTTTTACTATTTTTATATGTAATAAATAGTTTATCAGACTCCTTAGACACGGATCGAATTTTCAACTTATTTTTATAGTCGGTTAAAAAGGTGTAGATTCTAGATTCAAATAAGCCAAATAAGGGGTTAACTAAACCAAACTTAAAAAATATATATTACTTACTATATATTACTTACCTAGACTCTTAGCCATTCTATAAACGCCTGTTTGTTCTGCAAATAGAATTCATGGTTAATTCCTTTCATTACTGATTTTACAGAAGAGTCTACACCACATAACGTAACCGATAAGAAAGGCCATGCCAAAAAAACTTTTTGCGCGGGAGTTTTCAATTATAGAACGTACACCTGAATGCGTGTATTGACCCAAACTTGCTCAATGGCCGCAATTGTTTTTTTAAGGTTCTTTTTATAGACGCCTCGCAGACAGTTAGGGTGTTTTAATGTAGGCAAATTACCTCTCGGGAAGTGCGTGATACAGAGCACTGGCTGGTTCATTATTATTTTTTCTTTTTCTTTTTTTAGGCATGGCCTAATTTTTTATAACTTAAGTAGTGCAAAATAGGTTTGTATTATAAAAAGGTTTGCGTCGGTATTTTGAGAAATGTTTTTATGGAAGGTCAGTGCTCTCATACAAATCTAGTAAAGTTGTAATAAAGAATTACAGAAAAAAAAACAGAACAGCTGTGTCGAGTTGTTATTTGTTAATAACGCCACATAGTTTTCAGTTTTTTAGTTATTTTCATTAACCAACCCATGAATAAAGCGATGTAGATACTTTTTATGACAATTTTAATGTATTAATTTTTTTGGCATACTGGAAAGAAAATATTCTTCAACCATTTCTGTTGTGAGACATCAACATAATGAATTTTAGATCACTGGTATTCGTAATTTTTATAAGTTTCGATAGATAGATAGTGTGATTCGATGTAATACAAAAGATATTCCAACCTCTTTATATGCATTTTATACATCATTTCAATAATATACCGCTTTATTTCGTACATGAAATTGAATTTTAGAAACATAACTTATTTAACTCTATCTTCTTTAACATCTAGAATGCTTATCTTATGCGTAATGTAATTGCGTCAGCGTAGTCCAATTCTGATATTTTATGCATACTTTTTATCTGTTCTGCGGTGTTACCTAATCTATGGGTACCAGACTTAGAAATATAAATTATTGAGGCAAACGCTGTTACATTGTATAAAAGTAGAGTCTGTGCAGAATGAGAACCGTTAGGTTTTTTATTACAACAAATTCCAAAGATTTAGTACCAGACTTCGTATTATCCAACCAATTTAAAATTAATGACATGATTACGGCATTCAATTCTGGAGTTACACTTTTCTAATTGGTCGGGTAACCTTAGTCTAGTATTAAACTAGGTGCTATATTTTTTGTAATAAGGGGCATATGACTAATAATTTAGTTTTGTGGGCTGCTTTTACTTCAGTATCGAGAAACTAGACCATTGTTGTTCTTAGAAGTTTCAGGGGTCCATATGACATATTTTTTTCTTATTATTAATTTAGGCACTTTTACATACTCAGTCCCATCGTAACCTAATCTTAAGAGGATCGTGTGCGCGCAAGCTTCCATACTAAAAGAGAAAACGTTTTCCACCTCTTAAACGTTGTCTGATGTTGTCATTTCTTTACATGTAGAGATAATTATTTAAAAAAAATATACTCGTACGTTTTTATTTATTTTTTAAATATTGCATGTTTCAGAAAATATAAGAACCTAAACATTAACTTTTTTGACTAAAAAATCTTTTCGGAATTTCGTCCATTTTTAACTAATCCAGCCTTTTTACAAAAAATCGAAGACGTAAGCTAAGTTCAGGATGCATGAAAACAAATGAGGCCGAATTTGTCTTATTCTATAAAGGTTTACGGGTAGGAAAACGTTTTCCCCCGCAACCATATTTCGACCGTTGGCGTTCGAAATGTATGAAAACTCGCGCTGTGCTACGCCTGCACACGATCCTCTTAATTACATCAAGCAAACTATAATAAAATAAAGACTAATATTAACAAAACAATAAAAAAAACGTTTGACTGTCACTGGTGAATCACCTAAACCCACAGACTAGTTAAAAGTTTCACAGTTTCTGATGAAGGTTTGGGGTCTATATGACATGTTGTGCATTGGAACGTGTTTGTCTTTCAAATTTTATAATGTTTATTTATTTGCAAAGAAATTACCTACCGAGAGTCCTGTAACGTCATTTAGATGGATATTACCCTCTTGTCAAAAATGATTTGACAATATCGCTGCTAGTCACGTTATTTCAAAGAAGCAATTTCACTTTAGATTCATGGGTTGTTGTCCAAATATAGAAAAACTAATTTCAGATGCATGCGAGCCCTAAATGTGGGACCATAATATCGTAATGCTCAATTTAAAAGCTCTAACTTGGATATTTTAAATAGGTTCTTATGACCACTTGATGTTCAATTCATGTTTTTTGGCATCACAATAAGTCAGTGAAAGAAAAAAGCCAAGGAAAAAAGTGATTTCGTGAATTTTTTTTTTATTATGTACTGTAAAAAGAACATTGGAAGGCAACTTTTGCGTCACCTACAGTGCACGATGCAAAGCGATGAGTTTAATTGCAGATTAATTACATTGAAAATCTTTTTTAAAAGATAAAAAAAAACTACGTAGTTTAGACCTTGAAAACAAGTGATTATGAAATCATGTTACATTAACCTTTCTAGAGCGTAAGGCCTAACTTTTGTATGGTTCTTCAGTGATATTGCAATAGGGCTGAAAATGAGTTCACTAAACGTTTAGCTGGACTGTCATCTGTTTCTAATTGAGGCGTCTCGACTGTCGCTAACGTTTACATTACCTAGTTTTGTATACGTGCCTAGGAATAGAATGGCGATTTTAACTAGTTTATGTGTCAGTGGTTTCAATGTAAATCTTCAACATCATACAGGGTGACTTTGCAAGGGGGTGCCAAATTTTAGGAGGTGAATAAATCAAACCATCAATAACTGCAACTTTTACTATGGGACCATCGCTCAAAACCTTATTTTTTTTCTGCTACTTCATACATTATCGTCAATGTAGCTGGCTGATTTTGTATGGGGCACCTGAAATTTTATTTAACCCTAGCGGACCCAGCCAACTTCGTTTTGCCCCCGGCCCCGTCCCATCCCAGCCCCGTTCTTATATATATATATATATTTTCATATATAAGAACCTTCTCCTGACAATTAATCCCGTCTGTCTGTCCCTACTCTTTTAAAATAGTACATATTAAAAAAAAGTTTTTATTTGCTTGGCGAATATTTTTAAGACGAAAATAATTAAGACACAAAACTCACAAATTACAATTCATCGTTGAACAATGTATTTTTTTAAATCGAATAGTTAATTTATTTTATTTACTAATATTGTTTAAAAATATATAAAAAGATTGTTTACAATATTCGCCGAGCGAAGAAAAACGTATTTTACACTCCGTATCTAAAGCCGCATCTAGTTGATAGAAAACATTACTATAAAAACTTAGTTTTCTGATGCCGTTTCAGATCTGTAGTTTAGCAAACAGAGGCTAGTAGCACCATGTTGTGCGTATAACATACAATGTTTAGGGCCCGTCAGTCTGTATATCTAAAGGAGAGTGCACACTAGTTTATGTAAACTGTCCACTTTGTCGATTGCACTTGTTTCACGCCATAAAGTGAGAATACTTTCTTACACCAAGGTAGGTACTTTTTAGGGTTCCGATTCCGGTAGGCCATACATCAAATGAATAAAAGGAGAAAAAACTATTGAATAGTAAAAATCAATAAGATAACCGCTTAAAAATAACATGAATTAAAGTTGACCCAATTTTGAAAAAACTATTCAAAAATGGTTGGTTCAAATAAATTGTTCTTCAGAAAAAAAACATCGAAAGAGCAAAACTCCTGAAAATAAAATGAATTATATTGTATTTTCAAGCGACTTAAAATTGTTTTGAACTTTCCACCTTCCGAATTAGTTGGGACAGCCCTAACAGTCACACAAGAAACAACTATTAGCAGAATTAACGATCGAATATCAACGGAATGATTGTAATGTATGCTAGAACGCAACTTCTAACACCCAGATGGGATTCCTATTCAAATTTAAACTAAGCCTATGTGCGCATCAGCGTAAAACAGTTTTTTATCGGTTGAAAACGGTTCTTAATAAAAAAAAAACTAAGGCATATACAAAACAAAGACAAAAATACATTAAATTTAGTTGTAATAAATTGTTCCTAGGTACCACAAAGCAGATCACGTAAACTGCGTTATAAAACGTAAACATAACAGCTACATTTATCTCCCATGTTTTAATTAAAACGCTTTGATTATCTTAACAATCTTTACGAGTTCACCATTCATGTAAGTTAAGTGTACACATTCCAAAAGTCTCAACAAGTTTGCGTTATAAACGTATAAATCTCGGAGTCCATATATTATCGTGTGTACTCCGCATTACTAAACGGCGTGTTTTTATTGCGAGATTTACGAGCCAGTGTGCACTCTTCCTTATGAGACGTTTATAGTTCATTTGTCAAGACTCAGCCTTAGCTTCTTATGTTTTATTGAAAGTCTTTAAATCTTTTGTAAAATGTTGCTCTTTGTGTTATATAGGGCACAGTAGATGACATACAGTTTAATTGTGACATGTTACTGTTACCAATAGTTTCGTGTAATCTTCATTTTATGCATTTTGTATACCTAATTTACCTCTATATTATAAAGATCAAAGATTTATCTTGTTCACCGTTATGTACTTTGAGGTCATTATTAAAAGGTTTCTACTTTATGGCTCGGTTGCCCGATTGATATTTAAATGTAACGAACGACAAATAACTGTCAAAAAATATCAGTAATAGTTAATTAACATATTGCGACCGTATCTGAATCAATAAATAGTAAACTATCTTTATCATACCGTCATTCACGCTTTTCCAAAATTTAACACTTCAACTGTCTTGTGAAATTTAATTATTTATTTTATTTGTAATAACAAAGAGCCTGTTTTACGATCGACAAATAAGCACAAACCAACGAATCATTCTTATTCTTATTCTTAAATATGGAACGTCATTTTGTTCGGGCATTGTGAAACAGGCCGTAAGTCAACGACCTAACTACCGATTTTAATGAAGTAGTAGACAAAGTATAAACCCAGATCCGACACTTTGCGAGTCAGTTAACGTTGGATAATGAAAGCGATATCAGGCGTTCTGTCAATCAGAAGCACAGAGCTGGCGGTTATTTTAATGTAAGGGAACGTACTCACTTGCTCTGCTAAGTTAAGTAGCCTACCTACCTATTAATCGGTATTTATTTAGGCCTATTTTTTAAAATATAAGATTTTTTAAATACAAAGCTTTTCAAACTTTGTCTTTTAACTTTTATTTTAATACTAACTATAAAAAAAATTACTATTGTGCTCGGCAGAGCAAATGTTGTTCATAACTTTTTAAAGCTTTTGTCATTGAAAAATAACATGTTGTGGACCTGTTTCTCTTCTAGTCTTTTTTCCGGAAGCCTTATTTCCGTAAGTGTAAATTATCATCACAAATGTAACTATTTGCAGGTACAGTTACACCATATTATGAAGATTGAATTAAAAAAAACTTTTGGGGTTTTATTTAACTATAGATCGCTCTACATGCTCTTATAACATGAATTTGCAGCGCAATGCAAGCCGACAAAGTTGCAAGAAAACTAGTATGAACGGGCTCTTACCGGTGACTTCAAAACAACACTAATTGAACATAAGGCAATACTCCTATAAACTATGATTAGATGTTAATGATGTGACAAAGCAGCAATTGGGCAACCAGTTAGAAAGAGGTTTTATTATATGCCGTATAAAAGTGATCGCTACATGTGTGGGAGGCACTCAATCAAATGATTATATTTTTAAATTGGATAATTTGTGAAAAGCAATAATGACAAATAATTTTCCATTAAACTGCATGAGGTAAAAAGTCATATAATGAAAACATCAGCGTACTTTAAAACAGAATAATTTAACGACACGAATCAAAATAAGCAGACCAGTAAACTAAATAAGTAAACCCGCCAAATACATGCTTATTAAATTTTACAGCACTTATATCTTTGCTTGCATCTATTGCTAATTCAGAAGCAAAACAATGGCGTCTAGATCATATAAGAGCAGACGTTATATGAAAAAAAAAGGTATATGATGTGCGCTGTGACATCTTGATCGTAGATCTACAGATAGCAACGTGAACTTTTGCACGTACGCATAGTCAACGCCAAAATCATAGATCAAAACGTGTCACGTATTAATGTACACTATGCTTTCAGCGGTTTTGTGCCAAATGTAATAAATATTTCGCACATTCCTCGTGGTCCCGTGACTTTAACAGTAGCCACACCATGTAAACATGCATTGCTGTGACATCACTGCCCATGAATAACTAATAAAGATCTAATAAAGTGTAGTCTTACGTCAATGTCGTAAGACACAAAATTCTTATAGCACTAGACATTAAATTCCTAGAAGCTAGTTTTGAGAAGTTTTTATCATTTTACAACCAATATAATCAAGCCAATTCAACTCACATTCCTCATGATACATTAAAGTCGTTTTCAATGGGAGATTAATTAGGAAAGATGGAATGCTTCCAGTCGTCAATTCTTCCGAGAAATTGGGTGAAATTAATGAAAAAGTTGGCGTAGATTCGATTGTCAAATTTGTCATTGTTAAAGTAAATTGTTTGAGAAATGATTATGATGGAGCAACTGGTTGACTTGATTTTAAGCATGCAGTAATAGACGTTGTAAATACCTCAAATCACATAACAGGTGAAGTAACTGTTACTGTTCTTAATATAAGTCGTCGCGCTATTCCGAATGGTGTCAAAGACAACATAGCTATAAGAATACAAAGCGAAGTAATGGATTGAATTGAAGAAGACGTGAATGACAAACAAATAACAGAATCAATATCGGTTAAAGAATTCGTTAGGCCAATTGGTTTTAAGTAGATGAAACGTCAGTGGCCGTGTATGATAAAATCAATTTATTACTCGATGATCTTTAGACCTTTGGAACACCCTAAAAGTGTGGACTATCAGTAATGGTGTGTTCTTTTATATTTATGAGTTGTTTATATCACCATTTAGTGTCATGGGTTACGCAAGGGAGTAATGGATGCACTTTGTAGAAGTGACTATGGTGATTATTATTTTGAAAAATAAGTACTAATTTAAAAACGAATAAAGCTAGCTAATTTAACTTCAATCAGTTTCAAACTGCCAAAGAAACGTCGATCTCGTTTAAAACATGAAACCCACCAGAAACTATGTTGCAAAATTAAAAATAGTCCAAATTACAGTTCAGTTCATTGAGCAAAATGATCTAGCGCGGGTGATCTTTTGAGAATAGTGGCGGGTGCGCTGTCGCAAAATATCGACGCTAATTCTGTCGCGCGCAGACCGGAGTTATGCATTGTCCCGTGTCACTACCGCTTCTGGGTTCGGTTTTGATGAGCTAGGGTTTTGTTTTCTTTTTCACCTGTTTTTGGGATTTCGACATGCAAAAAAATATTGACAATTTACGGGATATTTGAAATTCATTGGAGCTAGAATGATAATGATATTTATCAGTTATGAGGATAATTTTAAATCAAATTTCCTTTTTGCCATTTCAAAAAGGGTTGTTCAATATAATGCGTCCTGATTTCACTAGGAGGTTTAGCGACACTAAATAGAGTGTCTTTTGGATAAAATTGTATTTATATATTCTTTATTGCACTTATAAGATGTACAGAAAATACAAAAGGTCACAATGTGAACAAAGGTGGGCATATCCCTAAAAGAGATCTCTTCCAGCCAACCCATAGGTGTTGGAAATGAAATAGTTGCGGATATTGGCAGTGCTAGATTAATAATACGGAAAAAAGTTATAATTTATTTATATTTTTTTGATAATAATAATAAACTAAATTCTATAAATAATCTAACATAACGTATATCTACACTAATATTATAAAGAGGAAAACTTTGTTTGTTTGTTTGTTTGTTTGTTTGTTTGTTTGATTGTAATGAATAGGCTCATAAACTACTAGACCGATTTTAAAAATTCTTTCACCATTCGAAAGCTACATTATCCACGAGTAATATAGGCTATATTTAATTTTGAACAAAAGTAGGGTTCCTCAGATATTAGGGTTTTTCGGACACAAGGTGTAAAAAATCAACCAAAAAAGTTACTTATTTTGCGTACCCTGCCTAACGGCTGAACCGATTTAGCTGAAAATTGGCAGGGAGGTAGCTTAGAGCCAGGAGAAGGACATAGGATCCGTTTTATCCCGTTCAACGGGGCCGGGGCTGGGGCGGGACGGGGCCGGGGCGAAACAAAGTTCGCTGGGACCGCTAGTAGTATATATACATATAACCAAACAATAATAAAATATATAAATAATAATAATATATATCAATATTATGTATAAATCTATACTATCCATGTATAAATGTATACTCGACGATGAAGAGGGTATTTGAGAGAGTAGATGTTCTTTAACTCTTTTTTTGAATATTTGTATATTGGAGCTTTCTTGCAGTTCTAGAGGCAGTTTGTTCCAGAGTCTCGCAGCATAGACAGAGAAGGAGTCAAAGAAAAAGTTGGTATTGCTCCTTGGAATTTCGAGAGTGGCGGTGATGCAAGGTCTTCTAGAACGTGTGGGAGGGGGAAGTCGTCTGAATCGACATTGTATTTGGTTTTTAAAATGTAATCAGTGGCAATGATGTTCAGGGGTTTAATTTGCAAACAATTTGGTTTGATACTCACATTTTCGACATTGCAATTATTTCACTTGCTACTTTGTTGTTGACATTTTCTTCTGCCTAGTTGTTTCTAAATTAGCGTGTCGTCGTGGTTTGTTATTTAGCAAAATGAAAAGTCCGGGTTATAATGGCGTGTTTTACTCGTAGATTATTTGTTGTAATCACATGTGAATTAGTTGTATAATCATGACTTGTAATCTTAGATCCTGTAATTATCACTTCTAGTTTCACACTGTTCACATTGTAATCAGTTTAGTCTGATAAAAGTGCTAGATATTATTTCTTCCACGCATTTTATATCCTTGTGTAGCCTCTTAAAACATTAAATATGTCTCTCATTTTCACTTTGATTGTGCTTGGATATTTGTTATCATTACCAGAAAATCATGGTTTAATTTCTTATCTCGACTTTTTAAATTACCATCTTGATTTTTATTTAATTTCCAATGTTTCCCTTTAATTAAATATAAAGTCAACGAAAGTTTGTTTAAATTTATTACAGTCCTTTTAGGTTGCAAATCTGCATTCTTATCGTCTTCGTATCAGCATTTCATGTTCTAAAATGTCCCACAGAAAGTGGATTAATCTTCCAACTCGTTAAAAGTTTGTCAGTTGCTAAGTGCTAAGATATATTTAGATTTTTATACATGCAAACAAGATGTCTGATTAAAATTCGAGTCCCCGGCCTACCTGTTTGATCCTAAACACACATCTGTTTTGTTGCCTTCTGATTTTCTGTTCTAAGTTTCTTAAGATGTTAATTCTTTAATTTTAATATTTTTCCTGTACTTTGCCGAATGCTACTTCAATAACATGACATCTAAAGATGGTATAAAGAAATTAATACAGTTTTAACGTTAGCCTTAGATATGGTATACACTTAGGACTGAAGTGAGCTGAATTAGTGCTATAGACCAGCAAAGATATAACTAATAAGTTTAGTTAGATTTTGTATTTGAATGTATTTCAGTTCATCTGCGTTTCATATATTTAAAAGAATTGTTAGAAATATAGAGTCACAATCGCAAAAGAAGTTACAAATTCATCCGTCTGCCAACCAATGCGTTATGATTTCAAAATAAACGAAAGCACTTGACTTTAATTAGATTGCAATGATATCGAGTGTCTTTATGTCATAGACACCAATTGGAACGTTAAATAAAGATTCTGATTTTATCTTGTTGGCGATGACGGACTTTGAATAGGTTGATTAAGCCAGTTATTAGAAGATCGAGTGGTTTATTGCGAAGGCTATAGTTAATAATATTAGACAGGGTAAAGCTTAAAACCATAAGCAAGTTATTAAAATATGAAACCACCTTCCAGCTGTCCAGAATAGAAAATCTGCTTGAGATAGGTATGCATATTGCATTGCACTTTCAAATGAGATAAAAAGCTAAAAATTAATTATGGAAATGCAGGATATAGTTCATGGCATGATCGAAGATGACACAGTTTGTATCACAAAGGGCCAGTTTCACAGTGTCCAAGTAAGCACTACCTAACTAATAATGAAGGTCAGCAATTCGTATTGAGTATATGACACAAAACACTAACCTCTAATTTTGTAACCAATATGCGCCAGACAACACACCAATTGTCTAGTTTCGAAGTAAGGAATTTATTCCTTGTGTTACGAAGTACTAGACAACGATAATGACGGGGGCGTCTCCCATAAATACTTAAATACATACAAACATCTATGACTTAGGTACAAATGTTCGTGTCCATCACACAAACATTTGCCCCTTCCGAGATTCGAACCCGCGACCGCTGGTTCAGTAGTCAGGAGCTCAAACCACTGCACCAAACGTGTCGTCAACGTTCAGATCATTACGAGAAATTGTTCAGCTCATTACGTTTCTCTATTAGCGCTAAAACCAAAATGGACTTGCCTGTAAGGCAAGTCTATCGCACTTCAAAGTGAACTCGACGCCGCGTCGATGCCAAATCTTCGCTAAAAGATGACATCTCGAAATAGTGGCATTTCTAATGGACTGAGCCCAGTTTTCTGGCGTATTTCCGTGCACCACGTCACGGGGTCGATGACCTGTGTTATCGCTTCTTATCGCTTTTACATGGCCTTGTAGGGTGGAGTAGGAGTTTTAGTGCATGTGAAAATACTGGTAGTACAGTCATCAGACCATTAGGCTGTAGGATTTTGTTTGAAAATAGCCCTAGTTCGAACTGCATAAGATGCCGCGATTTTCGGCTTGAAGTGCAGTATGTCGTGGGCACGATTCGTGAGAAATTAAACAGAACAATCTTAATATTGTTGAGTGTGGTTCGATTTTGGATACAGGTAGCAGTACCTGTCGAACTTTGATCGACCTATTAAAAAAATCTAGCAAGTTCATTGTCCTAAATAATAACGATTACTTACGATTACTAAATATTACTTATCTTGCTTATCAACCAAAAATGCATGTGCACTACCATAATATATTACAAATATCTTATCAAAACGTAAAATGTGTCACTGTAATTTATTCTCCTGATGCTTATCATGTCTTTAAAACTGCAAAGGAGATAATTTTACCTTTTTGAATAACTTAAAGAAGTCGTAAAAGTGTTTGCAATTTTGATAAAATTAAAAACGCATAAAATGAATAACAATTAAACTAATGGATGGTTTTGATTGCAAATAAAATTGTTATGGGTTCATAATAGCCGTTGATAAAGATCGTGTGTTTATTTATATTGATAAACAAAAGTTTTATATTTACAACCGAAATATGTATGGTCGCGATCTTCGCTCCTATAGTTATATCGCGAAATTGAGACCTGTGCCCTTAGCACGAAGAACTATCGAATACGTAAACCGCACCGCCAGGGGCGCTAGTCCAATTTCCATACGAATTGTCATTTCTCGATGCGTTTACGTATTCGATAGTTCTTCGTGCTAAGGGTACTGGTTTGCGGGGCACAGGGGCGCGTTGGGACGCAAGAGCGGGGTGCGTGAAGGGAGTGGGCGGCGAGGCCTCCCACTGCGCCCCTGTGAACCGCAGGCGAAGTCTCAAGGAAGCGGTTTACCTACAATAATCACCAAGCCAAATTTTCTTGCACCTCGCATCACCTTTTGTTTGAAGTGACGCCCTTTTTTGTTTCGTAGTAGGTACGCAAGCGATTTTGAAAAGTGGTTAAGCACGAGAGACCTTGACCGAATCTTGTTTCGCCAGTTTTCGATGAAAATTCATGTCATTAGTAAGGTTTCTGATAATATTATAGTTAATACCGCTTCCCATAAACTCATAATTTCTTTACCCAAAGTTTGTCTGGAAGAGAAGAGAAGCGATAAGACCGCCTACATTGTATTTTTTTACGAATTCGTAATTTTTCTATTTGATATGCAATAAAGAGTTATCTTATCTTATCTTAATGCTGAAGCCTATCGATCCCTAATTCTCATTAGTTAATTTCAAAAACAAATCTGTTTAGTAGTTTTTTTATTGTTGTAAGTATAAAGTATTTAGAACAAATTTTCCTTATGATTACCTAAATTAAACGCTGGCGAACATATACTTGTATGTATAAGCAAATTACGAGTATATGAAAACAAGAACTTTTATGCGTTTTTTATGACCTCTGAACAAATGCAGTGCGTTATGTGTGTGGTGGGTCACACTTTAAAGGGTCAGTATTGTTTTGCTTTCTACATACCGTAATTCACTCGGAAATATTTTGTTGCGGACATAGCAATTTGATATTTATGTGAATTGGCAAAAAAATCTAATATCTCTTTTGCATCTTGGATTCGTTCGATTGACCCAAGTCGTCAATGATTGCTCCTGGCATTGCTCCTGGTATAGAATTGTGTAAAGAAATCGTATTCATTTGACAGTTCAAAATCTGTCAAACGGCAAAGAACAAAAGGTTTGACAGATTATCAAATGAATACGATTGCTTTACACGATTGTCCCTCTGGATTGCTCTAAATAAAGTTTTAGAGGTAGAGTCTATTTGGAATTAAATAAAGACTTTAGACGGTAGCTTAAAGTACAGGCTACATATAAAATGTATTTTTTCATCTCTCCTGTTCGGAAAATATAACTTTCCTGTGTAGATAGCCGGGTGGAAAATAGCTTATCCATCCCTAGGGTGGAAAGTAATTTAGTTTTAATTGACATGGCATAGAGTCAAGGCCTGCAGTCAAAGCTTGGACCAAAGATAATTGAGTCACATCATGTTATTAAAATAACAAACATTTTTGCTTAGCTATAAATTGAAAATCATATTGTGTAGTATTATGTATAATCGTTGATAAAAAAATATACAATTTATAATTTTTATTCAATTAACAATTAAAATATTCGGCTGCCCGCCATAATGCCAAGATGTTTTTTTTTTAAATTTATATTGTCAGTGTCATTTTGAAATTATTTTTGGATTCTGTTATTATCTGTGGAAAAAAATCGATCGATATTCTTTACAAAGATTTTAATTATTTGATATTTTCTACTTTTTTTGTACTCTGTTTTCATGTATTCGTGCCGTTATTCTTTCTTTCCGTGTTAGGTGTTGCTAGTACTGTAAATCAAGTGTCATATTTTGTTCAAAACTTTAGTTTTCCTTTCTCGTTGTACTACATAATACCTCACCAAGACATCTACAACCACATTTGTAAATTTAATGTTTTCCTCACAGTCGAAATGAAAAATAGTATGTTTAACTCGGGTGAAAGCACCCATTTCACTCTCGAATTATTGGCGCTCTCACTTCGTTCGAGCGCCAGAAACATCTCGAGTGAAATGGGTCGTTTTCTCCCCTTGTATAACAATCTACTATTGTCGTGTATAGCACTAGCGACAAAAAAGAAATACTCAATTTCCCTACACAAAGCTGTCATCTCTCGATATGTCATCCGTAAAAAAGCTCATGTAATTTTTTATTAAAATTGGGGACCGTATTCATAAACATGACGCCACGCCAATCTGTCGTGCGAGGGATGTCAAGGAATTTGTCAATACGTCAGAAACAAATGCTGTTTGTGAGGGTGTGACGGGTTAATTAAAGAAAAAATACTGGCACATATTTATATTTTGAAAGGAAAAAAAGTTAGCCTCGATGTATGTTATCCACCATATTGAAACTGTAAGAAACGTCAAGTAGCTGTCAAACTCTATGTAGGTATCTAAGTTGGTATATAGGTTCTGTAACCTAACTTTACCTAAAAGATACCAAAGTTTTTCTTTTTCTTACACTTTTTATTATGTAGTAACATATTTGTTAACGTCTTAAATATGGAACTAAATAATTATTGTAACTGGTCTCCACTCCATAACACCTGCCTGATACAATTAATGATTAAATATGTTTGAGCCAAAAAGGACCATTTTTAAATGAAAATATGGTTGTATACTTTCAGGCTTAAGTATAAACTGTGAAAAAATAAGTAAGATTGTAGTGGCTGACTATCAAAATACCAAAACCTATATGAACACTAGACATTTTCATTCCATTTATAGCTTTCAAAGCGGGCAATGCGGCATCATTGTCATATCTGTTTTAGTCATTAATGATACGCAAAATTATAACTCTTCAAGAAAGGCGAGTAGGTAATTAATATTCCCAATTATAACTCTTCAAAAATGGATACTCACCATGTAATTAATATTTCCAATTTTTAGTTTGTCGAAAGAAATTAAGCCATTTGGAACTGTCACGACAAACTGGCATTTCAATTTTCTGGCGTCAACATTACATCATTGTAGTAGAGTACCTATATGGGTAAATCTGGTAATGATTAATAAAGCTTTTTTCACACTAGAACTATGAACTTTGTGTAGAACTGATGGGGCAGAAAAGTTCTAGATAGGAGACCCTTCGACCAAAACCGCAGCGTAGGACGTCTACCAAAAAGATGGACAGACGACCTTGTAAAGATCGCGGGATCGCACTGGATGCAGACCGCTCACAACTGGTCGTTGTGGAAAGCCTTGGGGGAGGACTATGTGCAGCAGTGGACGTCCTTTGGCTGATAATGATGATGATGATGTATCGGATTACATAAGTACTGTTTATGCTGATACTATAGACAGATGAAGATAATCGAACCTCAATGAGAAAGTCAGGAGTTCATTGCCTAAAAATTTACCAATGCACATGATTCGAGTAAAATTCTGTTTAAAAAAAATATTTTGAAAAATTAGGAAAAAAAGAAATAACCCTTATATGCATACCAAATCATTTTATACATAGTTTACTATGTATACTTTATTAATAACAAACAAGAAAAAAATTTAACGAAGACATGCAACATAAAACGTAAGACGTACCTATACCTTTACTTACCTAGTTTACTTATATCCAGTTCTCCACTCATGTGTACGAAGCTTTAGCTGTTATGACTTACCACTCAATTAAAATATGGCTGCAGTAAAAATACCGGCGCCTTATAAATACAATAAAGAGAGCTCATAATATACTAGTAGAAATATGACAAAGGTAAGTAATGTAAAGGGACCAATTGTACAGAAAACGTTTTTTCTTTTTTACAATTATTTTTAATTTACACGTTCCGGGACAGTGTACGCCTACAGGCGTGAAAACAATAAAACATCTATTGTGTCTGGAATAGTGTCCCGGAACGTGTTAACACGTTCCGGGACACTATTCCAGTGTATTCCAGTGACCGCCTACAGGCGTGAAAACAATAAAACATCTATTGTGTCTGGAATAGTGTCCCGGAACGTGTTAAGAAGGTACTACTACTGTATAAGTCTACGTGATATAATAGAAATTATTATAAAATGTCGGAAATGATATCAAAGAAACATTATGAACATTTCTAATGCCGCTTAGTTTTAAGAGGCTTACTTACGTTTACAAACGTTTAGCATAATCGAAAACCCAGGCAGTTATTTAAATGGTTATCCGATAAACATAGTATGCATAAATTCGATTTACATTAGTCACGTTAGAAAAAACACACGCTTTCGGAATTATAGTGACCTTGACATTGAAAAGCTTTACGATACGTATACGAAATCCGTTAGCTTGGACCATAGATAATACGACCATACCACAGTGTAGAAGGATGCAGAAAATCCACTGCTAAGTATTTATAACTTTATTATCTAATTTGCTTACCTACTACCTCTTTCATTTTCTGCGTCTAGCTTGCAGTTTTTTTCTTATATGACGGATACGGATTTAGATGCAGTTTAGCACAGTTTAGTTTTGATGAAAAGGTTTTCTTATTTTTTCGCGAGCGATTTTATCAACCGTGCGGTTCATATTTGTATAGTACTATTATAACTTATGTAGAACCTAGAGGTACCTAGGTAGTTTGAAGATATAAAGTTGATGGGGACGAATACTCACACACTCAACTCAAAAGAAGTTGGATTAAAACATCGAGTACCAGAGATTTTTCCTGGAGTTTGATATGATCAAAGTGATCAAACCTTCTGCTCCTACATATCTTGTGGCTAAGCTCTCGATAAAACAGTGTATTTCTGACCCTTGAACTTATAATTGGGTATAAAAATGCTGATGTTTTAGTAACTCGATGCTTACAGTCGAGATTACAATCTTTCAAAGAATGTCGCGATGGTGTTTCAATGGTGCAATGAGTTCAAAGGTACAACAGAAACAAACACGTGTAATGTTGAGATTAAGGGATTTTTGTAGTACCATAGACAATTCCTATGCATAGTAATCTATTGTTTTAAATAGTACACATTACTATTTAAAACAATAGATTGTAAACAATTGTGTATATAAAAAAAATGTGAAGGAATATTACTAACTGTTGTCAAATGTATATATAATATAATAATATTTGAAACTATAAAGTTTTTATGTACTGTTTTGGTAACGATATCTAATATTGAAATTTTTAAATATTCTTAATCGTATAACCAAACAATAAATAAAGATAATTCGTCGTTTATGTTCCAGCAAATGACCATTTAGATAAGATTTTAATTTTATGCATGGTGGATAGTAAATAATAATCTGCTTTTAATATCACCCATTTCAAACTTTTTGTTGTTTCCTATCAACGAATTCGATAATTAATACTTATAAGCATTATGCATTTTAATATTGGTAGGGCCCAAAAGATAAGGAGACATGATACGGCCCTTTCAGGGCACATTATTTATATTTTTTTTACTGTATATTTGACGTTCATAAGTCATTTTATGACCTAAATTGAAATAAAAATGTTGAATTTGAATTTAATATGCATTTTAGTGAAGTAAGTAAGTTCACTTCAAAGACAAATCAAAATATTTCTTGATACTAATATTATACAGCTGATCAGTTTGTTTGAGCGCGCTCTTCTCACAAACTACTTTGAGACGTAGGGCCTTTGTTGCTGTTGAAAAAACCGATCGCCACCAGTATAAATTCATCTTCGAAAATTTGCATGGATGTTATATGTATTCAAGTATTTATGGGAGGCGCCCCTTCCATAATCTTTGTCTGGTACTTCGTAACACAAGGAAGAAAATTCCTTACCACGAAACCAGGAAATTGGTTCGTTGTCTGGCGCATATTCATTTATTTATTGATCTTGTTTGTATAAATTGAGTTGTACTAATTTAACTCGTCAAGTATGTGTAAACGAGACACAATATAAATTCCATTGTCATGCGGCGCCCGGCTGTCGTTTGATACCTGACTGATTAAACAGCAATAAATGCTTATGGAATTTATTTATTTATAAAAATAACCTATTCCAAACTTATTTTACAGTATGTTTATGTATTTAACCTTACATGCCCTTTGACAAACATCAATTAAGCAGGCAAGAGAAAGCGATTTCATTAACCTAGTTAGAACCATACCGATTGATTTCCAATTAATCACCGTCTAAAAGCGTGAAAAACTTTACTCCAATTATTTGAATGACGAATCTATGAATTACTTTCTTTCTTCTGTTTTAAATTGCTTTTATAAATCATAATTACTGTTCCCCTAATGAAATTAACAAAGGCATTTATTGATTAAGTAGAAATTGCTAAGAAAACAAGACATAAATAGAGTATTACTTTGTTGATCAATGTTATATTTACAAAGAATATTAAGGGCCTACGTTTGCATAATTTATCGATATAGATAACTGTAATACACCAAGTATAAAGTTTTTGCAGTTTAGAAAAATTTCGTCAAAACTAAATTATTTTACGGCCAATAATAAAGCTGGCTGGTTCCTAGCTCAAAGGATTAGCATAGCTATCCAACGCGGCAACGCAGCCAGCATTATATTATAGCCTCTTTGCCACAAGGAAATGGTTGCTTAGTTTTAATTATTTTTGGTTGTTATTAATAAAGTATGTTTTTTAGGGTTCCGTACCTCAAAAGGAAAAAACGGAACCCTTATAGGATCACTTTGTTGTCCGTCTGTCCGTCCGTCTGTCAAGACCCTTTTTCTCAGGAACGCGTGGAGGTATGAAGCTGAAATTTATATCAATTACTCAGGTCTACTGTCCCTTGAAGCTGTGAAAAAATCAAACTTCTAAGCTAACGCAATCAAAAGATACAGCCGTTTATGCCGCAAATTTTCGACACTTGCAAGGGAATCAAAACCTACAGGGTACTTCCCGTGAACTCAGAATCTTGAAATTCGGTACGAAGCAACGTCTTATAGCATAGATAAAGGAAAAATTACGAAAACCATAAATTTTTAGTTACATCACATAATATATATTTTTTTAATAATTTTAAACTTACTACCCATTTCCTCATAAACGCGTAGAGGTATTAAATTGAAATTCATACCAAATACTCAGGTCTATAATACCTTTAAGCTGTAACAAAATCAAACTTCTATGTCAACGCAATCAAAAGAAACAGCAATTTAAGCTGCATATTTTGAAACTCGCAAGTACTCGCAAGGGAATCAAAACCTAAAGGGTACTTCCAGTCGACCTAGAATCTTGAAATTTGGCATGAAGCAACGTTTTATATCACACATAAAGGAAAAATTCCGAAAACCTTAAATTTTTAGTTACATTACAAAATATATATTTTTTAATAAATATAAACTTATTACTTTTTTCCTCATGAACGCGTAGAGCTATCAAGTTGAAATTCATATCAAATACCAAAAAATACCATAGTTATGACTCGATTGTCGTAATGAACGAACTTTGTAAACCTTGCAGGTTTGTACGGAAGCCTCGGTGCGCGAGTCCGACTCGCACTTGGCCGGTTTTTAGTAACGCAACAGTATAACTTTTATAAAACTTTTTTATTATAGGTCATTGGAACGCGTAAGTGTCTTAATAATAACTTAAGCCAAAAAATACAACATTGGCGTAAATCGTTAATTTACAATATAATTATTTAATATTAGCTGAGATATTCCAAAGGCTTATCGAGTAAAATTAACGAAGAGATTATCACCAAACTGCAAAACACATTCGTTTGATTGTTAATGTGCCAATTCGATTCAGATATTAAATACCGCGACCGAAAAAAACTCGTTCAGAAACGTATAAATATTTTTTTAAATATGTAATGTGAATAAAGACACTCATGCTGGCTATATCGGTGACTAATATTATAAATCTGAAAGTTTGTTAGGAAGTACAAATGATGATGTAATAATGATGATGGTTGACTGGTAGAGAATGCTTTTAGCATTAAGTCCGCCATTTGTACTTTCTTTTGTCTGTGCAATAAAGAATAAAATAATAATGATGTAACTCCTTTACGTTAATACTACTGAATGGATATTGGGGAAAATTTACAACAATAGCTGATACATGGGAATGGCACTTGGGCTATTATTTACTATGTTTTTGTAAGATATGGTGTTTTTTTAAAAACTTTATTGCACAAATAATAGTGTACAATAGGTGGCGTTAATGCTAAAAGCATTCTCTCCCAGTCACACCTTACGCAGATGAAGCCGCAGGAAATTGTTAGTGGATAATAATGGAATATGGATTTGTTAAAAAATATTTATTCAAATTGCCACCTGCCAGTATTATTAATTAGAACAACAAGACAATTTTGAAAGTGGAACGCATAATGACGACCGATCGACAAATCAGTCGATCAGTCGCGGTCATCCGTTATTGGTTGCACTTGGCAACGGTTTTCACTGTATATGCTCTTTTAAAAACTTGTTATTTTTGATCAACCTTCGAGCCCTAATGGCCGGTTGCATTTCGGACACTTGACTTAGCGGCTTTCGGAATGCCATTGACAACTTGGGAAAATCTGTGCCGGTGTCACATTTAATCGGATTTGTTTTTAAGTGTGGGTAAATCAAACTTTTTTATATTCTTGGAATTTCAAATATGGAATGAGACTTTTAATTCTGCTTTAAATTTTGGCCCATGATATTTTAAATGGAAGGAATACGTTTCAATGGTTTGTTTGACATTGTTGACTGAAATAACGCATTATGTCATCTTTTGTAGCACGTAAGTTAAAAAGTAGCGAAGGGCTTCTAAACTATTTCCTTTTAACAGTCACCAGAAGAGTCAACAGCGATAACTTTTACGGCTTTCAAAATGTATGCGGATTAATATCGGTAACAATGTACGTAAGGCTCAAAATAGTTTAATGTTGACGCATGTGTTTGCCACGTACAAACATGGCTGTTTGAGTTTCACACTTTACTCGTGAAGCGAAAATCGTCGTTGTGTAAATAGATTTATGTTGCAACGCGGCAAAACTAAATGTCGTGTGTGATTAGCGTACAACACACATGCGTACAGAAAGCCCAAAGTTGACAACAGCTCCAAAATGTGATGTGAAAAATGATTTGGAAACAATGCGTTTGTTCTTTAACACGTTCCGGGACAGTGCCCGCCTACAGGCGTGAAAACAATAAAACATCTATTGTGTCTGGAGTAGTGTCCCGGAACGTGTTAATACGAAAGCCGCACGAAAAGGCTTGTTTTTATGTCAAAATTGTATTTTAAACGACCAAGACTTCTCGGTCTTGCTATTTTGTGAGGAAATGTCGTTTACGATGAGGATTGTCCACAGACGTCAGTGCGGTTTTATTGCTTTGCTTACTGCTGATAAGTAATGCGACAACCGGGCTACGCCGGCGGGTGCCGTTAGAAAATATGCATCTGATCATCGTAATTGTCGGAGCAGCCAGATTTATCTTGTGTCGTTCGTTTAATTGGTATTTCTGGATCCATTGAGCGGTTCTTCCTTGTTGTATATATGTTATGTAGTTTTGTTAAACTGCCTCGGTGGCGCAGCGGTTAGAGGGTCGCATTATAAAGCGACGGCTGCGCCAGAGGTCCCGGGTTCTGGGGACTATTATTATGTAGTTTTGCTATTTATTTATTTGTACGCAAGAGTATGCTTACTAGTTACCAATTAGAAGCGAAGTCAAATTTGCGCTGCAGCGTCTTCGATGCTCGAATGCGTTGCGTTGTTTTTCCGTTAGAACGCACTTGCAACGGATAGGAGTGATATGGACCGACGCAGCGTTACGGAGACGCAACGTAACGCAAATGTGGCTTCGTTCTGAATGTGCCCAGATTGTCCCACGAAACATTCAACTTGTCTATTTTTAGACGTATCAGTTACCGATGATCAATTTGTAGATCACATTGTAATATTAAATTATTATTTGTTCCAGATCGTGTGTTCGCCCGCAAACCAGATAGTTTGCGGCTTCGGTAACCGAGACCTGTTGCGTTATGGTGCAACGATAGTCCGCAATGATGTTAGCGACTCGACAAGCGCGATTTCGAACTGTTTTTTGAGTTTAAAAAAATCTCGTCGCCAAAAAGATAAGAGTGACACGTTGGGCGCCATTTTGGTTGTTGGTTAGTGTGTGTTATGGTGGTTGTTGAGCAGTGACGGCGGCCGAGCGGCTGCAATGGGCGCGGCGCGCCATGTCGCGCTCCCGCCCTTTGGGGCTGCTGCTGGCTGCTCTGGCGCTGGCCTCGGTCGCCGCGGCCCCCGCCCCGGAGCCGCGGGCGCAGCGCTCCGCAAACCTCAGCCACATCACGGGCACCTCCCGCACGATACAGATGTTCCTACGGAATCGCTATCTGCAACTCATGCCAGATGGCACTGTCAACGGCACCACAGATGGCAACAGCGCTCACAGTAAGTTTCGTTCTTACCTTCCTCATAGTGTAAGCGTAATATCGTCTATTCTACTCTGGTTTATGTGAAATCGTGCTATTAGTACTCGTACATACATATGTGAAAAGGTGGCGCATGTGATCTAAGCGGTGTTGCATATTATTTATCCATAACGAAATTAAGAACAGATAGTATTTTTAAAATATTTGAAAATCTTGGCTTGGTCTGGAGTTGACAGCAAACCTATTAAAAAGAAACTTCTACCGATTCGTAGTGGGTTATTTTTTTTTCTATGATGGTTCTTTTGTAGCCATCCTAGTTTCAAAACAGATTATTTCTTTCGAATACCAAGGGTATTTATAACAATCGAAACTATAAATGTGATTTTAAGTGTTTTGAGGTTGTGTTTTGAAAATAACCAAAGTATTCAAAAATTTTAAGTTGTAAAACAAAGATTACTTTTACAAAACTGTTATCCACGTCATATACTTACTCTAAACCTTACAATACAGCGTTAACTCAAAAATGTCTCTAAAGCTCTAAACCGTGCCATTTATTTATGACCATAGACAGCTACTAAGCCATAGACGGCAACGACATAAATCAAATTCTCACTTCGGCCATTTTTTCCAGTCTTTGATTACACACTCGTCCGATGGACACTCAAATTGTCTAGTAATAACATAGAAGGCTGTATAGTGGCTCTATGTGGTAGGTAATTACATATTTGGTGGATAATACCATCCAATCGGTTAGTTCAATTGTGATAATGACTCAATAGATGATATCGCCCGAGGGGTACTCGCGGTGGTCTTTGGATAGAACAATTATGTGTGTAGATGCCAATTTGCGCATTTAAGTTTTGAGACGTCCACTTAATTACCGTGGATCAATCGTGATAAGTGTTTTTGTCGATGTAGGTTTTTAGTATTATTATACCTTAAGGGAAGGCGATAGTTTTTTAACCAAGCAACGGTAATGATGCACTAAGTTACTCATTTATAATTGTTTATACTGACTATATTTATTAATAATACCTAATAACAAACAAGAAAAAAATAAAACGAAGACATGCAACATAAAAAAATAAGATCTACCAATGCAAACACGAAACCTGTTGATTATTAGTATTTATGGGAATGGGAGATGCCACTTTTACTCTACCACTGAATGTATGTAAGTACCTATACTTACACGTAAAGGTATTATTTTTATATTTCCCAGAGTAAAGTTTATCTGCTCTGAAAATCATGCAGATTCTCCTGTAGTAAGTGGTCTTTCATTGATTCTTAGTTAGATACAGATCACTAAACTAATAATAACCATAGTAGTTTTGTAACGCAATGGAAAGTCAATGCCAGTGCTAAGATCGGTAATGGAATCGTACGCAGAAGGTATCTAATAACTTTACCTTACTAAGTACTACATAAATTAATATGCCATGAAATGTTTTGATAGATAGTTGAATGCCATATCGAATTATTTAACATATCAATGAAAACTGACGGTTAGTTTCACACATAAGAAGAATACACCAATGTAAAATATTTAAAACATACATTGAATATTCTAAAGATCATTTAATCAAACCTTTATTTATAATAAGCAAATAATTATTTACAGCGTAAAATACAAAGAAAAAGTATTATGAATACCTTAAAAAATATAATGTAAAAACTAAAATATATTATTAAAAGTAGTCCCATCAGGCAAGGTAAAAAAAAGGTAAAGGGTTTGAGAAAAGGTAGGTAAAGGTAGTGCCATAGTGCCCTTGCGCTTCGTTTGAATCTGGTGGACACTCCCCCAGCTTAACATGATGCACTGACAATACCTGCCTCTATAATGCATTCTGCTCTATCTATTCTATAAAGTTTTCTTTCCGCTGTGGAGTATGTGCGGATACTTGGTTAAACATTGGAACAGACTTTTCAAAATCGATTCAATTACGCGATGTAATTTGGACGTTAGCCTCGTGGCTTAATAAAATCTTTTCGCAAAACTGAGCGTCTCGGAATGGCTATAAAACTTACTTTAGTCAATTCAAAGTCAGTATTAAGGACACATAAAACGTTCTTTTGATAGCGTGATTATTGTCTCGAAAATCGCTTTTATTTACCTGTTTTGACATTACAAAATTTTAGTACCATAAATGGCTTTTGGTTGTAAATTACGACCGGTTAATTATTATTAGGATTTTCGTTGGAATGGTTCTTTTTTACATTAAATTGTAATTTTTCCTCGTCCAGCACAACTTTCAAGCAGATAAATATATGGCAGTAACATTTTTTTTATAAACTGTTAACCATATATTGGGACGTGTAAAAGTGGGGCTATTTGCAAAAATAAATGACTTTTATGACTTTCATACAATTTTCCGTACGATACTGTTGTGTCTGATAAAGTGTTTATTTACGTGGGAACATTAGTTAATCTCTAATTTGCCGCATTATCTTTATTGCGTCGTTAAAGTTATAATACGACTCATCGTACGATTTTATCAAAATCAATTCATACGTAAAGCACACCTCGAGGTTCCTGGTAGTCATTTCCGCAAATTACTGACTTTTAACATCAGCCGCTGCACCGTTACATTTCGTGTTCTGACCAAACTTTATCATGAGCCCATCGTCTTTATTTGGTATTAAACCTTATTTACGAGTTGATTCATTGATTATTATTTAATGGAGTGCGGTCAATGCCGAGCTTTATTTTATGTTGCGGTGTATAATGTAAATTGTGAATTTCAGCCGGACTATTTTCTTTTCATTACAATTACTAATTACAACCTTCTGGAAATGAAAGAAACAAACTACACTATTATTCAGTTATGTGATTTGTAATAGTACCTTTACTCGGTTAATAAACCCACATTATTATTTTTTGCCCCTTCGGCTTTTGTCAGATTTCTTATTTTAACTGTAACATTTACGAATACAACCTGTCTTGTAATCTTGTTCTGATTATATCAATTACCCTATATTGAAGGCTATTTCGTAGTTGTTATATCTGTATTACTTCTTTTATTGAGATCTTATTCTTGTTTATTGTTTTAAGGCAGTTGCAATTGATCGGAACCATTGATTTGTTGGTTTAATCTGGAGAAAAACGGTTGTTTTGATAGATAAAAATAACAGTACGATACAGAGGTAGCATTGCTAAGCGACATAATTGTTAAAGAATACTTCTTTCAAAATATTATTATGCTTCAGGCTAAATATTTTGTGTAGGTAATATGCAATGAAAAAGGTCACTTTTCAATATTTGATCGTATCTCTGAATATAAAAGTGAAGTTATGATTCTGCCTTTTATCAATTTTAAGACCGAAAATCTGAGTTTTAATTCTTTATGACCGTGAAGTTAGCGGAGCACCCACGACAAACCGATAAATCGCTATATGGAGAATTTGCCGCTAAATAGTCGCTAATTAGTTGTGGAAAAAAATAATTTGTCGTTTAATTTTTTTTTGGTTTTTTTGGGTGCTCCGCTAACTTCATATGAAGTTAGCGGAGCAGCCTCGCGAAATATTCTTTGGAAGTTTCTGATCGAGATTCGACTAGGGGGATAATTTGCCGCTAATTAGTCGCTAATTAGTTGTGGAAAAAGAAAATTCGTCGTTGGTTTTTTTGGGTGCTCCGCTAACTTCATATAAAGTTAGCGGAGCAGCCTCGCGAAATCGTCTTTGGAAGTTTCTGATCGCAATTCGACTAGGGGGATAATTTGCCGCTAATTAGTCGCTAATTAGTTGTGGAAAAGGAAAATTCGTCGTTGGTTTTTTTTTTGTTTTTTGGGTGAAAACGCCTTTGAAAGTTTCTGATTTTGGAGCCGCCTCGCGAAATCGTCTTTGAAAGTGTCTTATCGAAATTCGACTAGGGGGATAATTTGCCGCTAATTAGTCGCTAATTAGTTGTGGAAAAGGAAAATTCGTCGTTGGATTTCTTTTGTTTTTTGGGTGAAAACGCCTTTGAAAGTTTCTGATTTTGGAGCCGCCTCGCGAAATCGTCTTTGAAAGTGTCTTATCGAAATTCGGCTAGGGGGATAATTTGCCGCTAATTAGTCGCTAATTAGTTGTGGAAAAAGAAAATTCGTCGTTGGATTTTTTTTTTGTTTTTTGGATGCTTCGCTAACTTCATATGAAGTTAGCGGAGCAGTCTCGTGAAAACGTTTTTGAAAGTGTCTTATCGAAATTCGACTAGGGGGATAATTTGCCGCTAATAAGTCGCTAATTAGTTGTGGAAAAAGAAAATTCGTCGTTGGATTTTTTTTTGCTTTTTGGGTGAAAACGCCTTTGAAAGTTTCTGATTTTGGAGCCGCCTCGCGAAATCGTCTTTGAAAGTGTCTTATCGAAATTCGACTAGGGGGATAATTTGCCGCTAATTAGTCGCTAATTAGTTGTAGGAAAGGAAAATTCGTCGTTGGATTTTTTTTTGTTTTTTGGATGCTTCGCTAACTTCATATGAAGTTAGCGAAGCA